>MU160659.1:0-14144 GCA_015888305.1 Antheraea pernyi | reverse complement strand
AGTGCTTGCATTGTTGCGTTTCGTTCGGCCAGTGAGAGCTCCGGAGACCCATCTCCCTTCCCCTCTCCTCTCTCCTCTCCTTTTCCCTCCCCTAACCCTTCCCTCCGAAAGATGGCAACGCACTTACGACTCCTCTGGGGCTGTTAGTGTGCATGGATGGTGGTGATCACTTAACAGCAGGTGACCCACCTGTTCGTTTGCCACCTATGACATAAAAAAAAAAAAATAAAAAAATAATGACTCCCAAAAATATACATGAATATTTCCTCTTTACATGACTTATATATTTTATTATAACCAACATGAAAGTACGAATCGGTAAATCCATAATTTCAACCATTCGACCACTCGGAACTTTGAATGATTCGATGAATATTAAACGTAGACATATATTATATATGCTTTCAATTAATTTCTTGCTAAACGAGTTAAAAATCAAAAATGCTGACACTACCTCCCATTCCAATACATCGAAAATATTTATCTCGTATCGCTGATTCAATAAATTATTTTTAATCGATAAACGAAATAAACACAAAAAGACTATCGAATGAACTAAAATCGAATTAGAAAAAAAAAGAAAATGTATCGTAAAGAAGACAAAGCTACGCGGATATTTACATCGATACTGTATCGAAATATCGATATGGACGGCATAAAAAACAACAACTAAAATCGAATTGAAAGAGAAACAAGCAAACAGGAAAAGAAAAGAAAGAAGCCTTTTGATGAATATATTATGTTAGATCATATCGATTATCGATAAATCGATTAGGACGGCATAAAAAATAACAAGTAAAATCGAAACAAAAGAAAAACAAGCAAACGACAGAATATAGCCTTGTGAATAATAATTACAATAATCATATCTAGTATCGATATACCGACATGGACAGTATAAAAAAAACAACAACTAAAATAGAAATGAAAGAGAAAAGCAAGCATTCTGTAGATCAACTCGATTATCGAAATCGATATATCGAAATGGACGGCATAGAACTAAAACAGAAATGAAAGAAAAACAAGTAATCGAGCAAAGGAAGCGTTGTGAAGAATATCGTATCGATGACAACGAATATCGATATCGATAGACCTGTATGAGAGGAGGCTGATGCGAGTCTGTGAGCCTCCGGAGAGCTCGTTCAATGTGCCGCAGCCGGATCTCCTTCTCCCCGAGGAGTGCACGCGCGCGGTGGAGAGCCACCTCCAGCTCGGTGGCTTCACGTTCCTCCTGATCGATTTATCGACACGATAAAATCACAAACACCGGTACACTCACATTGGAAACATCGACTCTGCGTGAACGTATATTTACCGATACATTATTGAAAATAAATTTCTTTCGCCTATTTTTTCTACCTTGGCAACCAATCGTAACTGTTGAAAAGGTTGTATCAGCTTTTAATTCCACGTTTTGTTTTAATTAAATAGGAGACACATGCGTACATTGCAATTTTATAACCAGAAAGAAAAAACCAGAGAGGATAAAAATAATTGACACTTCGTATATGACATTGTGCAGGGTATCTTCCCGACACAATACTAGATGGCGCTAGGTGTTTCATTTACATATTATTTAAATATAAGATTATATAATTTACTTAATTACAACAGTAACTATTGAAAATTGTTACCGCCAATATTGAGACGATAATTGTTATAAAACAAATGGTCGCTTGTTAGGTCTCTCTATAGAGTATTTGACATCTCAAACTTCATGTTTCGTGTTATTATTAATAATCCACTTTACTTCTGCACAGTTACCAAGTGACTTTTTTCGCAAGACGCTACCGATAACCGATACCCACAAGTTTAGAAATGAACTATAAAAAAAACACTGTATGACAGATCAAGATCCTTCCACAAGCGTTTGAAAGTAAGTTATTTTCTAGTATAAGAGAAAACCCACCGAATGCGAATCGAAATCTTACACCGAAAGTTGAGTACTATTACATGCTGTATTTATATTATGCATTTTGTAAAAAAATGCAAAATATTTCCTTCAATTCATTTCCGAGTCATTAGTGGTAGATTGTCTCAATCTGAATAATTTAATATTTAGTTTTATTAACATGCATTTTATAAAAAAAAAAGTAAAATATTTCCTTCAATTCAATTCGGAGTCATTAGTGCTAGTTCGTCTCAATCTGATTTGTGTTTGTTACTCTCTTTAATATAACTTGTCACAGAGATAAATACAGCGTTGATTGGAAAGGACATCAACCATAGACAAGTGATTATAAAAAAAACATATGTTACATTTTTAATTTATAATAAGGATAGGGGACTATAAATGTATGTTCAAAAGTGGACGAGTTATCATCATCATCAATAGGATATAAGAGATCCGCTGCAGGGTTATAGTCTTCCTCCCAAAATAAGGTAATTGCGTATTATATCAGTTTATAACGTATCGAAGATTTCAAACTTTGAGAAATCGAATATTTCCCCACATTTATTGGTACTACAATCCCATTTATCAAGTGCGGGTATCCTCGCGATGTATTCCTTTAAACATGTATGCGAAAACAAAAAACATCGTTGGTACATGCCGGGGTTCGGTTAAATGATTCGACCAGCAGGACTTGGGAGTAATTAGCTTGAATAAGAGCTGAAGAGAAGATTTTCCGTATTAGTAATCGTGTAGTCGTGTACTAACAGAGGGAGCTCTGTGCGGGGAGAGGGACGCGTTGGTCTCGCGGAGTGCGGCGCGCCTGCGTTTGAGCAACGCACGTGCGCGGCGCATGCCCTCGCGCTCCACTAGCGCGCGGTGACGCACGAACTCTAACTCGGGACTCTCGGCCCCCGGGACACCCACCGCACCCGAGGGATCCGCAACCGAACCCGGGACCACTATAAATAAATTAATTAAAATAATTTGTAGGCGGTAGGGCCACGCTGAATCAATTACTGGTTTCCACATGAATGGGTCGGCTCGCCCCCGGTGCTACCACCCGACTCACAGAAAACCGACGTGAAGTCAGTGCTTGCATTGTTGCGTTTCGTTCGGTCAGGAAGAACGCCGGAGGACCACCTCCCATACCATTCCCTCCTCACTTCCTCCCCCTTCCCCAAACACAGGATCGCAACGCACTTGCGACTCCCCTGGTGTTACAAATGTCTATGGATGGTGATGATTACTTAACATCAGGTGACCTACCTGTGCGTTTGCATCCTGAGATATAAAAAAATAATAACAATAAAGCCTCTTTATTGCACAACATTGTTACATTATTAAAATACAATTATTTTATCATTAATTTTCGTAGACTCTGTTAATTTCGTGGTAAAGGCCTCCACCAAAGAAAGCCAAGTGTCGCAACTCCTTGCAATATCTATCCAGCTCCTGCCAGATATAAATTGTAGTTTGTCTCTCCATCGAGCTTTTGGCCTACCTCTACTTCTGTATCCGTGAGGCCCGTTCCATAGAGTTATAGTCTTTGTCCATCTGTTATCTGGGACTCGGAACCACAAGACATACAAAACAAAAATTGAGCCGTCACGGCACGCCTGGCAGATGTGAAACATTGAAGTTGTTTTGTATAAGTTATTGTTATGTGTGTATTGACATATGTACAGTGACTGCGCTCACTGTTAGTTCTCTGAATAAACGTCAGTGCGTATTCAACTAGCTGCTGTTTTACTCGTGTCCCATCATACACAACAGTTATATGCCTAAAAGAACAGATTACGACAGATTATTTATTACATAAATATTCATTTTTATTAAATATAAAAAATCAACTATGCGCAGACGCGGTGTGTTTGGTAGTATTTATCAAAGGGCGCAAGGTCGTCGGTACGTGCCGCGTAACACTAGTATAACGAGGTGTCCTAAAAAGTAATTTGAATCTTATTTTCATACGGATAGGGTTGAAAATATTTCCGAGTATCGCGTTAATAGTGCAAAGTTCATGTTTTGCGTCGCCACATCGCGCCAAGCCATAATCAGGTTTACCTACGCCTATAGATACATATATCTTTTATACATATATTAAGAATGTACATCCAACATGTCTGTACGTTTTTGATATTCGTGAAAAAAATTGTTGCAGGTGTCTAGATTAATAGAATACATTTCAATCATCTTTAGAAATATCTGTCTGTCTGTTTGTTTTTATGAACACGTATCACTGCTAAATCACTGGGTTCACAATAAAACCTCAGCAAGAAAATCATAAGGCATATCCTCGAGAGTAACTTAGTCTTTGTTTCATTAAAACCGGTACACTCTATAAAAAGTTATCATAATTCGAACAACGGCCCGAGTCAAGTACGAGAAAACAGTAATAATCTATACTAATATTATAACTCTGTAGGGTTTGATTGAACGCGCTAATCTCAGGATCTACTGATCTGATTTGAAAAATTCTTTCAGTGTTAGATAGCTGATTTATCGAGAAAGGCTATAAGCTATATATCATCACGCTAAAACCAATAGGGGCCGATCACCAGTGAAGAATCTTTCAAAATCGTCTGTTTCCATTTTGAGAGCTTCCGCTGCGTGTAAGCGTCACCCCAAATAAAGTTGTCCACGCGGATGAAGTCGCGGGTAGAAGCAAGTTCGATATACGTAACGACTTGGGCGCGAAATAATAAGTAATGTTTACTTGTATTTCAGCCGGGAAATTTTGAGGCCTAGCTGAAAACCAGCGCTGTTTTCAAAGGCGGCAATACGCTGACGCTAGGTCTCTTTGTCATAGTTTTACTTTTTTACGCTTAAGGTTTTTGTTTGTACACATATACTATGGCAATAAATATATTTCTTTCTTTCTTTCTATATGATTAAAGAAGTTGTAGCGACACACAACATTACTATGTGTACTACAATAAAAATACCTCGACAAATTAAACATCTAAACTTTCCTTATGAATAATTTTATCTACCGGTGAAAACCGTATGAAAATGCGTTTAGTAGTTTTTGAGTTTATCGCGAACAAACAAACAGACAGACCGACGTGGCAAAGGACTTTGTTCTATAATATGTAGTGATAAATGCGTTTTTTTTTATTATCGTCGCAAATAACGTTTAACGAACCACAATCATTTTATTTATCGACATACTGTTTATGAAATAGGTACAAAAATTAGCTTAGTATGTATTACCGACATTTTTTATTGTCAAGAATGCCACTTATATTTGTATATAACCCGTATATATAATCTAAATAAGCCTATAGATAGTATTTATCTGAAGAGTGGGAGGGGGGAATAAAAGAAGGTTTCTCTTACCTAATTCGGCGAAAGGGTAACGCAAGCTGTAAGCCGGTTGACAAGCCAAATCCGGGAACTGATCTTCCAGATCGTCCAGCTTCCTCAACTGCTGCCGGAGCGATTCCAGTGGACTGGACCAGCCCTCGCCGCGCCTGAGTAACGATTATCATATCAAATCCGTTTACATATACATCGGCGCTAATGCCCGTTCTACCGTCAGAAAATAGATGTACTGACTTAAATATTACGCGCTACCCTCAAATACCAAACAAGCCTATAAAAAGCGTAGCAAAAACGGTATGGAGATCTTGTAGTCCGGTGAAGCTGTTAAGACCTTGCTAGGTCAATAGCGTAGTCAGTTCGAGAAAGAAAAAAAAAAAAGGTATGGAGATCACTGTCCCCCGGATCGTCGGACCGTTCACATCTCCAAGTGTAATACGTATCCATATTCAATAGTGTAATACTGTATCTGCTGTTAAAGGTATACGCTTCTATTACCAATACTTGATTGGTCTTAAGTGACCGGTCGATAACATGACAAGTAGGACGTCATTTACGATTGACGTCATACCTTTGTAACTACCGCCCTAAACGTCAGCCGCGACATATACCTTAAAAATCTAGAGTCATGATGTTTGTCCACGATAAACTCCGAAACTACTCAACCGATCTTCATAAAATGTCCGTAATTATTGTATAATTTGGTGCAACTTGAGAGATAGGATAATTTATATTTCGATTAACGGTCTCAATATTTATTTATTACAAATGAAATTGTTGTCAATGTTCATCGGCGACACTGTAGTTTTAGATTCTTCTGTAATTTTATTTAATAAATTAAAGTAATTTGTTTTTTTTTTCCGGCTCTGACCTTCGTAATGAGCTAATACAGTAGAAATATTATGATACAACGTAGTCCGGTGAAGCTGTTAAGACCTTGCTAGGTGAATAGCGTAGTCAGTACGGAAAAAAAAGTTATGATACAATAGAATGAAAATGCTTAGTAACAAATAGGAAATAGAATATCAAAACGGAAACATAGTAAAGTTATTGTTCATAAATTGTTAGGAAGTAAAATTTATGTCTCTCAGCAATAATAACGTTTTTTCCTTGAACGTGCACAACGAATTACCAAAGATGCCCAATTCATTTCCTAATTTGTTGTACAGATTACTCAGTCTTGATACAGGTGCATTTAATCCAATATTAGTTGTTATGGATGGATTTTTAAGTAAATTGATGGGGTGCCTTGGGAATGTATGCAGTGTATTAAAGAAGAACCTTTGTAGGAACTGTGGACAGTCGGTTGTACTATCGATTATAGACGGTTATATCGATTATACTGCATATCGATTTGATATGCAAATCAAAATAGATGTTCTTCATAAGTATTATTATAACTGAAATTAAAATTAATTACTAATAATTACCCATATTCGATGCTGTAATTGATATATCGATTTATAAGTTATAAATGTAATAAAAGAATACAATAATGATGACGCCAGAGGAAGATCGGGAGGAAAATACAGTGCATACGTACCTAGTTCAACGAATTTACTTTGGATTTGATTTGACTTGCTCATATTTGCGCAGAAGTTTTGTTACCATTTAAAACCTTTTATCCTCTTTTAAAAAAAACGTGTTTTGAGTAATGAACAGATGGCGCTTTAAATTAGTTTCTTGACAGAAAACTGTAGGACCGACTGTTATAGATATCTCATAGATGGCGCCAGGTTTTAATTTTGAATTTCTTTTTCAACTTCAGTTTACGTTATGGTGCACGTGTTTTATTCAATTCAGCATGTAATAACTGAGCCACAGCAACGCGTGGCCGGGTCAGCCAGTTGTTTTATATTATCCATTAGCGGTTACCCTCATTTCTGGATTGCACTATGCTTAACATCATAAAATAAAAACAAAAACTATTTAAAGTTACTCATATCCTCATTTCAGTGGAAAAAAAATGCATGACAATGTATATCTTTGAATGGAAATGGATAACGACATCAGAAAAACATGTGTATGATGTATGAGGAATATTTGATTGTTCAATAATTTTTAAATAAAAATAGAGTGAATCATGACTTAAAAGGAATTACATTGTTCGCGACAATTTATAGCGATTAGTATTAGATAGTAGTGTATGTTAATCGTGTGTAGTGTTATAGTGTTTCGCCTTAAATAGTTCATAGATTTTATAATATAGTTTGATAATAATATACTATAATTGTACCAACAAGTGAAGTTTATATAGAAATAGTATTAGAATAACGCCAGTTGTTTTATATTATCCATTAGCGGTTACCCTCATTTCTGGATTGCACTCTGCTTAACATCAATAAATAAAAACAAAAACTATTGAAAGTTACTCATATCCTCATATCAGCGGGAAAAAAATGCATGACAATATATATCTTTGAATGGAAATGAATAACGACATCAGAAAAGCATGTGTATGATGTATCAGGAATATTTGATTGTTCAATAATTTATAAATGAAAATAACTATAGAGTTTTGACTTTGGTAACGAGTGAATCATGACTTAAAAGGAATTACATTATGATTAAATCAAACGTATGATTGAAAGAGATTGTTGAAAGGAAATCTTGTATGAAATGTAAATGTATGTATGGACAGTTGAATGAATACGGATTAAGTGAAAGATGTACTTGTAATAAACAAAAAAATAATACAGTACATACCACACTCAGCAAATGAAAACTTAATTTGTCGACATGTAAATGGAGAATGTATGGAAATAGAATAGAGAATGTATGGAAATAGAATGGAGAATGTATGAAATAATTAATATATTAAAATTCACTCACTTCGGTGAATAATTTAAACGCGATGTTGAAGCAGATTTTAATCTCGTGAAGCATCTCCTGCGACCCGGTCCTGAAATACAACGTAAGACTTCTTAGGCAAATCCCTACATTTTTTTTTCTCGTAACTTTGATTTTCTTAAAATTTAAGTTCCTCCAAACGTTAAGTACATATGCGTCACCATCAATTTAATCGATCTATAGTCAGATATTACGTTTCCATGAAGCAGGCACCGTCATCGCTTCACCATCATTATACGTACTAAGAAACGCAGTATATAATTGATTTTATTTGTAGAAAAAAATCCGTATCTACACACCTTATCACTATTCATTCGCTAATATTTTTGTATATCATAAAATAATTCAATTACATTCCGAAAAAAAAGTTTTATATTATACGAATCAAATATTCTGTTTTATATTTACCAATTGCTTAGGCTAAAATGGTTTAGAAGCGTTGCAATGCACAACGGTTAAACCGTTCCTATTTAAATCCATTAAATGTAATATTTCCTCTCCCCAACAGATGATTAGAGTGTGTCAGTGCAATTACGGAGTGACGACGTCGCGCGTCTTTGTTGTCAAAAATCGAATAATACCTTATTATAGACATTAATACCTATAATTGATCGAAAGGTTGACTGACACAAGTGTGATCCGAAGTGACAATAATTACAATTGAAGTGTTTATAGAGGAGGCCTCCTACGACTGTGACAACAGCGAAAAGGTGAGTCCTTTTTCCTTACATCAGTCCAGCCGTTGTGCATTGTTCGCGACCAACAAGATACTAAATACAGCCTAATTATTAAATCATTTTACAAAATAACAGCCAGCGCTCACACCAATTTTAACATAATTATTTTAGAAGAATTTTTTTCTAGTTATAATAGAAAGAGAAAATATATTTTTGTTGTGATCAGATTAGATAGTTCCTCCGCAATTCACAAGGTTATAAGAGCGTATGAGGAAATTTAGAAATAGCCAGTCAAGAAGATAAAAAAATATGAACATTAATTAATCAAAGGGACTCTTTCTGCGTATTTGAGAAAATATAAGATTTGTAATATTTTTGTATGGAAAGAAATGAATACATACAATTTTTACAAGTAAATTCCACTTTCTATTCTCAGTTAAAAAGGTTAAAAACAATAGCAAACAAGTGAGGGGATTTTATTTCTAAGCTTCGAATTTTAAGAGGATTCCGAGGATAGCCAAACAGACATCTGGTAACACTGATGAAATTGAAAAAAGAATTACCTGTAGTGGGCTTAAAGGGCTCGTATCCAGTCAATATCACAAATAAATAAAAAAAGAATTATTAACCGTTAGCAGATTCCTTGGGCTTCTCGTCGGCCGTTGTCGCGTCCGACGAATCTTGATAATCAGTAGTTGTACCTACAACGAACAACAACATACGAGTCCTTACATTTCAAAATGAGTTAAATATATTTTTACCATTCCTGATATCTTACGTTATTTTTCAAGATCTTCAAATTTTGTACATTTTATCTTCATACTAACAAAAACTAAAAACCTTATTAAATGGCAAAATTTGAGCATCGTTATCGGTGAATAGAAACTGTAAATCTAAAAAAAAAAATTTTGGATGAACTATTAAAATTTTATTATATTACCTTTTAAAATATAACGACACATATAATTCAAATACAAGGTTTACGTTATATAAGTCCTGCCCGGCCCGGCATATAAGTCATGCGGATCTGTTCGTGTCAACTTCAATAGTTTTTTTTTATATTATAGGAGGCAAACGAACAGGCGGGTCACCTGATGTTAAGTGATCAACCCCCGTCCATAGACACTAGCAAAACGAGGGGAGTGCTTTGCCAGCCTGCGTTTGGGGGGAGGAGGGGAGGTGGGCTTCCGACGCTCTGACTGACCGAACGAAACGCAACAATGCAAGCACTGTTACTTCACGTCGGTGTTTCTGTGGGTCGGGTGGTACTACCGCGGACGAGCCGACACATTCATGCTGAAACCAGTAATAGCTTCAGCGTGGCTCTACCACCTAGTGAACTATTTATAAGGGAGGCAGAAAAAATACTACTAGCGGAGATACAGATACAAGGGTTTTGATGCGATGATAGCTTAGTCGGAATCGGAGCTTTTTGTGGAGGAAAACATCGTGTCGAAACATACCATAATAGTAGGGCTGTTTCTAATCCCACCTGGCTAACTACCGATTTCATGTTGTAAATCTGTCGCTAAGCATCTGCTGGTTTGTATTTGTGACTGCACTTGAATAACCCTCAATGACTCAGGTTTAGGGGTTGTCCGAGTAGTATGTAAGCAGAATGACCGGCCCCTCCTCCTGGTCAGCAAAAGTAAGTAATGTTTTTACCCTCCCTCGTCCTATACTTATGTAATTTATGTATTTTTAATCTATCCATTCAAGGCAATCTGTAATAAGGTATTAGGCTTCCATAAGACAGGCATTGACTAGTTTGGGACCCTAGTTAAGACTAATATTATGTAAAGGATTCTAGAAGGTAAAGATGTTTGTATATTATAAATAAACTAGCGGGCCCGGCGGACGTTGTCCCACCCTGATAATAGAAAACCAACTATCCCACAGCAGAGCAACCGGGTTCAATTATAAATCTAAACCATTCTCGAATCCAATGGGAAACATAAAAAAAAACCACCAAAATCTGTCCAACCTTCTAGGAGTTCAGTCACACACGGACAGAAGAATTATATATATATAAAGATGAATGTGCATGAAATGCTTAATGTACTCGTAACAAACGTATTTAAGTTGATAATTGTTAATACTGTATCCGTCTAAATTGCTTTCGAATTGTACGTCTCCTTTTTTTTTTTAGAACATAATATGAGTATAGTGGGTTATCTTTAAAATTAAATATATTCCCGCACAGGCTTCTTTGTAGATCTATAAAAGGGGAATATCCCAACATACATTGTTTTGTTATATCTCAAAAAAATTAGGCAGAGTTTTCGATGAAAACACCCAGGCGGCTTGACTTTTTCCGACATGTCCAATAATTATCGTTGTATTTCAACCAATTTACAAAAACCCTTGTCAAATTATATACCAAAACCTTCCTCATGAATCACTTTATACGTTCAGTATTCATTAAGTTTATCGCGAACAGACAGACAGACAAACGAGGCAGAGGACTTTGTTTTATACTATGTAATAAAGGATGGACTTACCATCCCTCCCGTTCGTGGGGCTGAGGCATGTCGTGAAGTTTCCGGTATCTCTGTCCCTGTCCCGCCTGCGGACCGGGGGCTCGCGGAATGCGACAGCAGATTTACGATGACGCTGGTTCTTAGAGCCAGACGGCTGACACGTATCGGCCGGAGGTAAACACTGTCATATTATTCATTTATTATTTATTTAAGGTCCACAAAACTGAGTACGATGAACAAAAATTGACACGAACCCTGCTAAAGGTGAATACGATAATATGTATAAAATAAGAGAGAGTGTTTCATATAATTAGAACAAAGAAAAAAAAATGAAACATTTAAATAGACTTCTTCTTCTTTCTTCTTTCACTCTTACTTCTTTTTTTCTTTTCCTCTTATACTTCTTTTAGCGCGTTAAGTGGAAGGTGTACAGTAAAAAAATTTACGCCGCGCCCGCAAATTAATGACATTTTGCCGTGCGACAAAAAAGAAACTGTAGTTATATATATATACCAGCGGGCCCGGCAGATGCTGTCCCACCTTGATCATAAACAAATAATTGACAAATTATATACTAAAACCTTCCTCATGGATCACTCTATCCACTGATGAAAACCGCATGAAAACCCATTCAGTCGTTTTTGAGTTTATCGCGAATAGACAGACAGACAGACGCGGTACAGGACTTTCTTTTATACTATGTAATAATATATATTTATTAAAGTGAGAAGTTATTGAGCCGCATTGAACGGTTTTTGGTAGAGGAAATTATTCCTTGAAGAGCTATTTCGCTAATATTTTCTCTGTGCAAGGTTTTATGAAATAAAAAATATTTCAAAAATCATACGGAAATAAGTGAGTTAGACAGAAGATACTATGGAGATGTACTACGAATATTGACAAAATTGACAGACTGACGTTCAGTAACTATTTGCATTTCCTTATTGTAAATGGATGATTTGGGCGTATTTTGTTCCTTGTTACGCCCGTGTGAAGCAAATTAGGGTAATTAATAATTTAAAAAATAAAACTCACATTATCAATCGTGCGTTTCCAATCGGCTTCATTGTTATTGTCGTGGGATTTGTTGGCGACGTGACTCTCCGAGTGCGAGGTCTCGTTGTCGTTGTACCGGACCGAAGGGTTGTTGTTCGAACGGATGCGGTTCGATTCCGGTTCAACGATCGCACTTGTCGACACTTCGTTTAACTCTTTACATCTGTTTTATACATTAACAACTTCATATTTATCCCAAATTAATTAAAAAAGAAAGAAAAAAAATTAATTACCATTTAACATTACAAGTAATGTTACAAGTAATGTTAAATTCTGAATAATCGATAGAGGTCTAGTTAAATTGAACGGTAAGGAATTATATTCGAGATAAAACGATTTATTTCAAATAAACTATAATATTTTGAGTTTAATTTACGTAAAATTAATTACAGTTTAACATTACGAGTAAAGTTAAGCTCCGAATAATCGGTAGAACTGTAGTTAAATTGGACTGTATTGAATTTTATTTGGGCTAAATACCGTTTAACATTACAAATAATGTTAAAACCTGAATAATCGATAGAGCTCTAGTTAAATTGGACTGCATGGAATTATATTCGAGATAAAACGATTTATCTCAAATAAACTGTCATATTTTGAGTTTACTTTACGTAAAATTAATTACGGTTTAACATTACCAGTGATGTTAAAAATTAAATAAGCGTTGAAACTCTTGTTAGTTGAGATTGTATTGAAAGCTAAATTAAACAATTCATCATAAATAGACTCAAATAGGACTTATGAACTTAGGAATTAAATACAGTTTAAGTAGGATTAAATACCATATCAGCCTATAAGTAATATTAAAATTTCAATAATTGATAAAATCATCACCTTTATTACATATGAATAGAGGGTAGACTGAATAAAAAATCATAAGTAATATGTGATTTTTTAATGTGAATCCTTATAAAATTACATTTGATATGTATATTATAGTAGATTATAAAAAAGTGGGATAAGTTACATTCAGTCATGTTAAAGTTGTCTTATATAATATATTAAATATACTGGAATCCGAAACACAAAAATTGTTTTAATTCGGATTAAGTAAAACCGAACAACAAAATTTATAATAGGCCCGATTAAATTATACAAAAATATTTGAGTTATTAAAAAATGACAACTCAAAAACAATTACCCGCATTGTGATGAACATATTATTTTCTTTATTTTCTTATCAAATTATTTTATAATTCTCAGATTACCTCTCGAGTGACTGGTTATTGGCTTTATGTGAGTTGGACCTCTCTGTTTCGGATCCTGTTGTCATGCTCATTTCACGTCTTTTGTTCCGGCGCTCTATCGACATCTGTACATTAAAAAAAAAACATATTTTAGGAACAAAAAATATATTGAAAATCCACTCAAAGTGCATTAAAGATTATAGTAAAAGATACGATTTCTTAAATAGTACATACTGCTCGGTAAATATTTTAATTACACAGCTTATATAAAAGGGAATACACGCATGATAAATGTTTGTATTGTGTTGTGTGTGTGTTTGTGTGTGTTGTGGGGTGTGTGTGTGTGTGTGTGTGTGTGTATTGTGGTGTGTGGCTGTGTGTGTGCGTATTGTGGTTGTGTGTATGTGTTGTGGTGTGTGTATGTGTGTGTTGTGTTTACCTTGACGTCGTGTTTGAGCCGTGCGTACTTCTCCTTGAGACAGCGGTACTTGTCGTTGAGTGCGCGCTGGTCGCGGGTGGCGGCCGCACGCTCCCCCATGTGACGCGACCGCAACTCCTCCAGGTGCCACGCGTGTTGCGCGCGCAACCGTTCCACCTGACGGTTTGTTCACGGATTGTGATTATTTTAACACGCTTTTATTAACCCCACGTGTCTATAATTTACGTGTAATAGTCCAAT
>MU160658.1:52021-69373 GCA_015888305.1 Antheraea pernyi | reverse complement strand
AAAAAACATGAAGCCTGTAAAAATAATATATCATTTCGTGATCATGAACGGACTGAAAAAAATGATTTCGCTATCAAGAGGTGCTATTGGACTCCATTAAAATATGTCGACATCCTTCAAGTGCTGGTAGTTACGGTCCCAGTAGCCACCGTTGTAGAGCCAGTCCTCTTGTTTCGTGTAAGGGTTTGTGCCTTGACTAAACCACCTGTAAATTTTAAAACATCGTTTCCAAATTTCATATATCTCAAAACAATTTACAATTTATGAAGGAAAAATTGCGAAGAATTGGAAAAGGTCTATGTTATTTTGCAATTTTTAAGGATTCGTCGTATAAGGACTATATATGAGTATATATTAATATGAAATATGGTACATCAAGTGATAAAAAAGTAAGAGTTGCCCGCGGCTCCGTTCGTGTGAATGTAAATTTGATCTATTCCACGTAGAGAGTACACTTTTTTGGACGAAAAGTACCCTATGTTCTTTTTTGTACCCTTGACTATTTTAAATTTTATTATCATCGGTTAAGTAGTTAAGGCGCGATAGCGTAACATACAAACAAACTCACATGCGCATTTATAATATAAGAAAGGGCGATTTAATGTGAAAATCGATTTTTTATAAAGTACATGAGCTTACTCGTGACATTACATGCAGGGATCGAAAGTAACACCAAAAGATTATTATACCTAACTAGCGGGGACTAAACCTTCCTCATGAATCACTTTATGTATTGGTGAAAACTGTATAAAAATCTGTTCAGTAGTTTTTCAGTTCATCGCTAACAGGCAGGCAAACGTGGCAGAGGACTTTGTTTTATAATTGCAGGTTTAGAGCTATTTTTTAATGCAACAAATATTGTATTCATGGAAAAGGTTATATTTTGAAAAGCAGGGAATTTTAAAAGGCATAAAAGTAATGGAAGACGTCTGCCTCTTGTTTTGATGTATTAATAAAATGCTATAAACACAGCAGTCAATATATAAATATGCTTCATCTCAGTTATCTTCTCTATAAAAGACGATTTGCTTATCATTCATACTTTAAGGATTTCCTTAAACTTAGTTAAATTAATATTCACCCATATATTCTAATTGCTAATTGCATGTCAGTTCCATAAAACAAACATATACAATAATGTTTATTCAAATACAAGATTAAATTAAATTCTTACCTCGGTTGCCAAGGTTCAGTGGACTTCTTAAGTATTTTCCTAGCAGCTCTTTGTTTTTCCTCAAGTCGCGTTTTCTCGGTCGCTGCTCCGTCAATATCGCCTTGTTCCAAGAGCTTCACGTCCGGTCTCAACCTACTGTCAGTCGGGCACAACTGGCCTTTCATACCAGGTTCCATCTCGTTGAGAGACATTGCGAATTCCGTGAACTGGTAATACTGAAATATTGGAAATATTTATTTTAATCTGTCCTATAAAATACATAAAGTATTTATATTAAGAGATATTGCAAAAACAAAATGAAGACATTACATATATCTTCTTTGCTAAAATTACGTAACTGAGAAATGTGTCACATATTACTGTTAATAAAGGGCAGTTTATAATATGATCACAATTATAAAAAGATTTTTCTGTTGTAAATTGGTAGGTTTCAGAATGAGTACACAAATTATTCAGTATTGTAAAAAAAGGTATGGAAACATTACGTTTATCTTGTATCCTCTTTGGTAGCACTGTCACCTATTACTCTATATTGTAATATAAGCGAACCAGTGAACTCTATAAAACCAAGTTCCTTATATTTGCAAAAGAGTATATGTCTTCAAGGCTATTGCCATAAAATAAGTGATCTTTGGTTTAACTCAATTTGACGTATTTAGCTAAAGCAATTTTCAAGGTAATTTAATAATTCCTATATCTGACTAAATACCAGAACTAAGTTAATTACATTATTTAACTAAATTCATAGTTTACAGAGTAATTGGACTATTCCAGTCATATTCTATGGTTTAGGCCATTACCTGATCAGGGAACTGATGCAATAGCTAAGAGCTTACCCGTTTCTAAGGACAGCTACGTTATATTATATATTGGAGTTTAAAGCATTTTTTTAAGAAACCTCATTGTATACCTATGTAGATAGTAGTAGTAGACCAGTAGCATTATTTAATATAATATTATACCTGAGCACTATTAGCTGGCCTCGGTCTAGCTTCCCAGAGTGTTACGGATCCAGGTATATCAATGTTATAAGACTCGTCTAATTTCGGGACGTCGTCGGAATTCTCCGGTTCCTCGGGCTGGAAATAATACCTTTTATTTCATTTCCGCGTATACTTTTCCTTAAAGCAAGTAGGGTATGAGACATCATCCATTACTTTGTATCGAATTACTATAAATTAATAATGATGACTTAATAATAGAAAATATAGATGACCAATGAAAATCAACCATTTGGGGTGTAAGGGGTGTCGAATAACATCATAAGACTTGAGACATCCAAGCCAACCTCACCTGCACGTGGTGCATCCTATAACGAACGAGGCAATGACGAAAGCGGGGTGGTAGGGTTTTACAGTCTGACTGCGTCGCAACCACCATGTACATGGCGAAAAGCCCGTCATAGTGATTCGTTTCTGCGGGTCGCGTTTCGGGATCAGCCTGTGCATCCAGCTTTTCGCAGGCCGGCATGACAGCAGCGACCGGCGATGGATAGTTTCTCTCTCGTTGGTCCCCATTGTTTTTGGATTGTACTGTGCTTACCATCAGGCACAGTGCAGTCATTTTTTCGTGTTACAATAAAAAAACCCTCTTTTTTAATAATTATGCACTTTAATCGAAAAAACCATGAAAACAAATTATATTTGAAGAGCTATATGTAATTATGACATAATGGTAAATTTTATCGGGAGATTATAAGCGCCCTGCCAGACTAGATAGCACCCGTCATAAATATAGAAAAGTACTTTCGTAATAATTTGAGCTCCTATTGTGTGTTACATGTCAGATCGATGACGATGGTTCTTGATGGATATTAGATCCATATAGATCTTAGGTGATACTTTTCTGAGTGAAGCTAACAAAATTAGATAACATTTTAAATTAGTGAATGGCATTTCTTACCTCCTGTATAGACATGGATCTCAGGGCGCCGACTTTAAAGCTGTTTAATTTAGCGAGCACTTTTTTAGGTGTATGTGCTGGTGTCTGAGCAGCGCTGGCTTCTTCTCCACGTTCACGGGCCCACTGTTCGTAGGCAGTTGCGCTACAGCATTTAATGAATTCCGTCCACTTACCGTATAGGTAACGAATACGTTTTCTACTGTAAAATAAATTGTTAAAATGATCAAAATCAAGAATACTTAATCTAGGCCCTCAGAAGGCGCTTATGAACGTCAAAACAAAAAACGGTTAGGACAGACAACGCAATCATCGGCAAGAAACTTAATCGGGTTTATCTTTTTAACTTAAATTTTCATTAACATAAAGCTATAATCTCTTTTAGTAACATCACCATCGTTTACATATGTATTTCTTGATCCAATAGCCTTTTGACCATAAAACCCGCTTGACATAGTGCTTGAACTTACTGTCCGGTATATTGGCAACTTGCTTTGATACTTTGTTCTAAATTTTAACACCTACTTTTACCCTAAAAAACTGTTACTAATCTTACTGAGTCTGAAACATGGGATGACCTGTTTGTCACATCTTTTACCTTTATTTTCCTTGATCTTAGAAATAACAGTCTAATATTATTGGGTGCAAAATACTAGAGCTTATAGATTTTTTTTCGATGATATTAACCTATTATAGTCATTGGAATGCCCTTCCGCTTTAATAAGTAAAGATTTAGTTCACATTTTCTTAACAATCTTTATTTCAATATTCGTTAATAGAAGAATCAATGATGTTGATTGATAAACTATTGAAGAACATAAGGAAAATTCGGAAATAACTCACTTAGAATCCATGACAAAGCCATCGACCCTATGCAGGTCTCGGTTATTGAACCCGGCTGGTTTGAATACCAGATTGGCTTTGAGACCAGCACCGCCGTGGCAGGTTACCTCCATAGCTCCGTATTGCTCGATCCACAATTTGCCCACAATTACATTGTGAACAACACAGTTTACGTTACTCCAAGTGTATGCTTCGCCCCATCTAAAATTCACATTACTTGTATCATATATAGAGTTAGCTTGGCTAAAGGCCTTTTCTAGACATATCCACATCCACAAAGACAGGTTTAATCCATTGTAATTTGAGATCTGCTTAAAATTTTGATAATTATTACATCAATGTAGCAATCTATACTAATATTATAAAGAGGTAGAGTTTGTGAGTTTGTGACGTTGTAAGGGGTAATCTCAGGAACTACTGGTTCGATTTGGAAAATTATTTCAGTGTTATATAGCTCATTTATCATATATATCATCACGCCAAGACCCACAGGAGCGGAGCAGCAATAAAGAATGTTGCAAAATCGAGGTATTTTTTTCCTTTTCAGAGCTTCCACTGCGTTTTAGCGCAAAATAACCATTCCACGCTTACGTATTACCGCCCAACGAAGTGGGCACGGGTCGGCTAGTGAAGGTATAAAGCATTAAATGTCTGCATTACTCACCTAGGCAACTCTACAGTGACATGGCCTTTAGGCTGAATTTCCACGCTCTTTTTTTTTTTCGCTCTTCCCGCAGAATTTTAGCTTTGGATGCACTGAGCCGTGGAACACGAAGTGTGGACTATCTGCGTGGAAAGCAGACACTGGTGGATGGTGGGACACCTGTAAAGTAACAAGTTATTATGCCTTAATTGTCTAAGATATTGTAGGATATTGGTGGAGAAGATCTTAGGCGTGTATATAACCTCAAGTGTGGTAGAGTAATTGGTTTGTGAGTATGATGGTTTGAGGCTGAAGCGTATAAACACTTATTAAAGTCAAATAATTAGCGGAACTATAAAGCACACACCAAAGGCCAAAAACAGCTATTCCTTTTGCGGTGGTGAGGTGGGTATTCTTAATTTACGGAGTGGTACAATGACACGATATGATGTGGCTATATACGTTGTACTGTAGTTACGAACAACACACTGAATGCGACTAAACATTTCACCAAATCCTAAGTGAAAAAGAATAGCGATCTTTCACTGCGCTAAGCGGCACTTAAAGGCTGCATCCCTTACTAACATGGGAAATTAATAACTGAAACCTTCCCGGGTGCTACAAATTCTCAGATAATCACTTACTGTAATAACGTTTTGCGCCGAACCAAGCGAAAAGCTAAATATTTATGACTTTGAAATTGCGCAAATAAATTTAAAGTCGATAACGACAAAGGTGATGTATAGCGCGAAGTTTACTTGTACATAATACTTTGTATTTTAGCATAATTAATGTCACAAAATGTTAGTAAAGTAAAATTTATCGAAGCTTTGTTACTCACTTGCTCGCACACAGCCCTGAATTCGGGTCGTTCAAGTTCATAAGTCTCTCCAAGAAGTGGGTTGAACGGTTTACCGAGGCGTTCCCAATTTGATGCTAAGGCGCTGACGGCGAAAGCTATATACAATGTTAAATATTATACACAAAAATTAATTCACATTGAGAAGATAGACTTTTAGAAGTAAGACTTCTTTTGGGACGGTGTGAATTGGATTTTATGAAACGAAAATGTGTAACTAAAATGGGATATCTATAAATGTATACGTTTTAGGCTGTGAAAGAATGAGATAGTATATTTCTAATGTGCTCAAAATAGTTACAAACAGAGGGAGAAAGAGAAACGTTGAAATCTATAGCATATTATTTTCAATTGGATCGTACTGACTGTCGCGTATTTTTAAAATGATTCTGTGTTGTGTATTATTAACATTGTTAATATATATTAAAATATTACAAAATATACTAATGGTATCTGGTATATGGGTAAATATACCATGGTTTATTATTCTCATTCTCTTAAAAAATAATCACAATACTTAGTTTCGCTTCTAATGAACTTCTTCTTCGTGTGAACTCAAAGTTGATTTTTTATTAATCAAACTACAGTCAATTAAATATCTAAATATCAGTGAAAATATTTGAGATTTATCCTAGATTTATAGTTATTTTAAATAAAATGTTATACAATAAATTGTCCTAAGTAACCTTTTTAACTTATACCTGCAATATACTCCATCCTCGTCACCGGGTCGTTTTGCTCCGACGCCATACGGAGTAGGTGAGCATACTCTAAATACTCCAGCATCCTTTGAAGGAAGGACAGCGGCTCGTTAAATACCACCGGCATGGTGATCTTGGACAACTCCTTACCAACGCAATTCTTCAGCACTGACCACAAGGAGAAGTCGCCGCGGCTGAACTGTGCCACAGGTAGTGTTGTCCTTTGAATATCATATCAAATCATTATAAGCTTGTAAGAGACCCAGGAAACTACCGCTGGATGGCATGGGCATAATCACCACGCCAGCTCACGTCGTATTGGCGTATTTAGACTCTGCGAAATCTACAGTTCTATGTTGTCTCACATACAGCGGTACTACAAGAACATTTCTCGGGTTCAGGTTTCCCCACGATGTTTTCAAAAATGCGTTGGTTCAAACCAACGGACATCGGGTTGATATTCCATTGGTTAATCCATTAAACCACTACGAGTTCCGCATGTAACAACAACCTAACTATTCCCTATATAACAAATATCAATAATAGTCCAGGATCCAGGGTCCATTTTTGCACTTGATTACTATTAAGCTAATTTTCCGTCTGTAGCTTCATTTTGATGAGACGCCCCTCAATTTCCCGCATGAAAACTCGATTGTGGTAGCTAACAAAGGTAGCAAGGATAAAAATGTCGATTTGATGATTCTCAAAAATTTATTACTAACTGGTTTTTTTTTGTTAAATCTTAAGATAATTATCTAAAATATTTGTCTTACAAAATGTATGGATTGATCAAAACGTCCCCTCCTTCCAACATGTATCGATAACGAAGTCATCAAAAATGATTACCTACCCTTACCTAACCTCCATTACCTATCACAATGGATTTTTTGTACGGGAAATTGTTGGGCGTCTTGTCAAAATGAAGCTACTGACGGAAGATTAAGTTAGGTTAGGTTGATAGTAATCAAGTGCAAAAATGGATCGTGGATCCTGCACTATAATAATATATACATTAAAAAAAATTGAGTCTCTCTTGGAGGTAACTTTATAAGGATCTGTTTGAAAATAAAGGAAAACTCATGCAATAATCCAGAATTTAATGCTAGTAGATATTATAGGAAACTTTTATTTGTCACTAAAATGCAAGAAACTGATATATGATTATGAGGTTCTAATGAACTGGCCAATTATTGCAAGTGATGTATCTAGCGATTTTCATATTACTTAGAAAATGGTCTATTACTCAAATCAACATCATCATATTCATTCGATAGTAATTACGAATACTCAGATGATAGAATACTAAAGATAGAATACTGTACTAATGAACTGGCCAATTATTGCAAGTGATGTATCTAGCGATTTTCATATTACTTAAAAAATGGTCTATTCCTCAAATCAACACTTCATTTGATAGTAATTAAGTCAGATGATAGAATACTGTAAAAAAATTTAATGGTGGTAGAGGTGGCTCTACGTAATATGAAAATCGCTAGATACATCACTTGCAATAATTGACCAGTTCATTAGAACCTCATAATTCAGCGTGGGCTGAAACTATTATTGGTTTCAGCATGAATGGGTCGGTCGCTCGATCGCTCGGTATCACCCTCTCATAGAAAACCGACGTGAATTGTGAAGTAACAGTGCTTGCATTGTTGCGTTTCGTTCGGTCACTGAGAGCGCCGGAGAGCCACCTCCCTCCCCTCTCCTCTCCCTCCCCTCTCCTCTCCCTTTCCCTCCCCTAACCCTTCCCTCCAAAAGATGGCAACGCACTTGCGACTCCTCTGGTGTTGTTAGTATCCATGAACGGTGGTGATCACTTAACAGCAGGCGACCCACCTGTTTATTTGTCACCTATAACAATAAAAAAAAAATCTCACCCGATTCCATTATACCACCCAAATTATAATCAGTTACAAATAGAATGAAGAAATGATGCAAATATTAGTAATTGTAATATATGTAAATACGTTGGCTATGTAGTAATATAGTTCGACTTTCTCACCAGAGATAGACTGCAAAAGTGATGTTATATAAAGAGCCACCAGGGGACATGACGTATAGACTAGACCTCGGTAAAATGTCAAGGTTATATTAAAAATATTACTAGTCCTCGTCGACTATATTACATCTAGGATAGGACATGCTTGAGTTTCACTGGTGATTTAGGGTTCTTACAGATACAGTTTCTAAAAAGATGCAAGAAATAGAAAACATGATTTAATTTTATTTATTTTACCCGTAAGCAGTTTCGCAGATTAATTCCGATTGTCAATTTTCATAAAGATTACTAACATCAAGAAAAAGAGCATTAATGCAAAAAAAATCTAATTTTTCAGCTATACCGACAACTAACTTTACCCTTCATCATATTCCTTATTAGCTCAATAGTCCCTAGTATTATTTGAATAAATCTCGCTAATTTGCAAGAATAAGCTTCATATAGGCCTATAAAAATACCGCTGTTTCCATTGTTGCGGAAATGGAAGGGTATCGACCGACGAATATGGGCCAAGGGCATGTCAGCTCACGTTTACACACCATTACAGCTAGATTTAACGTCACCTATAATGATATTTGAGTTGGCATCTCTATTACGCCTATAGAATGCTCACCAATCATTAATTAGGGTGATAGATCTGCAAATATAGAAATACTCGCAATAAAAATATATCCAAGACTTTGAAACTAATAGTGACCGTTCCGGACTTTGTCTGTACTTGTATATATATATACATAATGGCATTATAAGTTGTTTATGTAAGTCTAATTATTTACGCAGTTCTTAGATAGCTCACATATGGAAGAATTATTGAAAATCATTTAATCTTATCGATCATTCTTAACAATATTTTATAATTATTATGGATATCAGGGTAGTTACTATTGACCTGCGTCCGTACTATTCCGGGTATTTACTATTGACCAGCTACTATTTACCCCGTTATGACTATTGGCTGGAGATATCGGGTGTACGTGCATCTTGATTATTATTAGTTATCAGTTTTGGCTGAATGTCTTAAAAGGCAACCAACGACGAGGCATTGGGCATCCTCGCTCACATAGTTGGGCTACTCACAACTACGGATAATTCGTCGTAACTATATTCTGTATTATATTTCTTTATCGGCTAACGTTTTATTTCATTGTTCTTAGTGGAATGATCGATCAAATCATAATTATGACGTCACTATGGATGACGTCATTTTATCTTCGCACCCACATAGACTATAAGTTATTCTTATGTATAAGCTGTGCGTACTGTTTCACCAAAATCTGTTCTTGCGTGAAAGAGTAACAAATACACATCTGGCCTCACATACTTTAACGTTTGCTTAACTCTGAGCTAAGTGCATATATAGATTGCGGGAAAAACGTTTGAACAACGAAATTGAGGCCAAAATGACTTCTTTGTAGATATATTTTAAGCCTCGATTCAATCCCGAGAGAAAGCTTAGTCATGTATGAGCACAGATTACTTTAAAATTTCTTAGTTATAGATAAATATAGTTAATGATATCCTTGCACGAGCAATGTATGGATATGCAGTGACTCGGATAAACTTTTTAGTTGAACGGACGTCAGTGTTTTATTTTAATATTTAACATATTAGTAATATATATATCGGGGTAATAACTATTGACCTGCGGTACCGCGCTATTGACTATATCGGGTGTGTTACTAATGACCTCAAACGCTATTGGTTGAAGTTATCGGCTGTTCATTATTTACCTCGATGTGAGACGCAATTGGTTGGAGGTATCGGCTGTTTATGGATCTTGATGCCTTAAAAGGCGACTGACGACTAGAGGCTGGATATATACACGCTGAGACAGTTGAGCTTATCACACCTAAGGATAATTTAAGGATAATTCGTAGTAACTATAGGCAGTGTTGTTTTTCTGTATCGGTTAACGTTTTATTAGATTGTTTTTGGTGGATTGATCAATCAAATCATAACCATGATGTCACTATGCATGACGTCATACTTTTACATGGACACCATTTTATCGCTGCCCCGACATATACATATTCAGAAGGTAATTTAAAATCTGATGAAAACTATAATCTAAACTTATTCCGTATAGTATAAAAAAGTATATCGCAAACAGTACATCTTCGAAAATGTTATTTTCTTAAACACGCGGCTTATTTTTTAAGTCCCAGACCTTTAAATGGCGGATTATATTTTGAATACCTAACATTTTTTTTTTAATTATAATTTTACATTACATAATTTTGTTATTGTTCAAGTTTTTTTTAAATTTTGTAGTAGATATGGCATTTTTATAAAACTTACGCTGATAAGTGCATTCGTTTGTATGGATTTGGAAAGTCCAAAGGTTAATATTTTAGTATTGTTCACACCCAGCACGAATATATAAAATAAGACATTTACAATTATTATAAATCATACCTACCTCAGTATAATTCTTTAAAAATCTGTATCAGAATTGTCAATACAAAATGGCCACGCGACAGTAAATAGACAACAAACACGTTCAAGGCTACAGAGATACGATCAATACTCAGTCCACCCGTCAAACGGTGTTATTTCGAAGATTCACACGAAGTATTAAATCGGCAAGATACGGCTCTGACGTAAATCACTATAATCTACTTTAACCGACGTATATCAATTAATTTTGGTATACATAAGTTACACTCGGTTTAATAAAGTCAGTTTTTTAAGAGAAATTTTCTAGCAGAATCTCTAATTAGTAAGAAACAAATTTAGTTTATTTTTGTAGCACGGCAAAATGACTGCGCTGATAGTGAGCACAGTACAATCCAAAAACAATGGCGACCACCGAGTGACACCCTATCCATCGCCGGTCGCCGCTGTCATGCTGGCCTGCGAAAAGCTGGATATGCACAGGCTGATCCCGAAACGCGACCCGCAAAAGCGAATCACTATACGGGCTTTTTCGCCGTATACATGGTGGTTGCGACCCAGTCGGGCTGTAAAACTCTACCACCCCGCTTTCGCTATTGCCTCGTTCGTTATTCAGCAGGGTGCACCACGTGCTTGTGAGGTTTTGAGTGTTTCAAGTCGTGGATGTTATTCGACACCCCTTACACCCCAATTTATCAGTCGCGTCTTTATTAGAATATTTCATCTCTCATGAACTCTATGACTTTGGCCAATAATATTACATTACTCACTAGCTTTGCTCGAGACTTCGTTCGCATGGAACCTTACGAAAAAGAAGTGATTAATAAATTAAGTTCATTTACTTATCTACGTACTTAAGTCCCGTCGTCATTAAATTACAATGACTTTTGATAGAGTGAACCGATTTTAATGAAACAAATACTAAATATTACTCGATTATACTCGAAATATTAATCTAACGTGTCTGTAATTTTTAGATTTTTGTGAAAAAATTGTAGCATGTGTCATGGAATGCTGATGCGACTCCCACAGTTCGTTAAGGCCTTGAGAGGTCCACCATCTTGACTCCTCAGGCCGTAGTTTGGGTCCCTTAGGAGGGGACAACACCTGTTGGAGGAGCAGACGTAGTGTCGATTAGACAGTCCCTACACCGCCGGCCAAAAGGTGTAAGAAGGTACTATGGGGTTTCAGTACATGCGACTCGGGCATATCCATCCTCTGCTGCCCGGCGATTTGGATATCCGTTAGAGATTTTCCCATGGAGAAAAAAAATAGGTGTCTTGGAGTAAATACTAAAATACATATCAATCATTTTTAGAAATGTCTGTCTGTCTGTTTGAAGATGCATCATTGCTCAAATACTACGTTCACGGTAAAACCTCACCAAGAAAGTCATAAAGGATATTCTCGAGGATCATTTAGTCGTAGTTTCATTAAAATCGGTCCACTCTATCAAGAGTTATTGTAATTTTAATTACGACGCGACTTAAGTACGAGAGAAAGGTAGATAAGAAAATGGACTTAATATATTCACATGATTTTATTAGACACCGTTTTTTTTACATTAGCTTACAGACGGAGCTGCGGGCACAGCTAGAAATATATAAAAATATCTATTACACACAAGAACACTTACAACAAAGAGGTCTGACCAATTTATCATTAAACCATCGCCTCGTACATTCACATAACAAAAGGACAGATCCTTTATATTCTTTTATTCTGTACTTGAATTTCATAAATTCAGAAGCAAAAGCCGGTGACGAGGGTTCGGATTCGTCGTACAAGGCAAAGGTCGATCGATAAGGGTTCTCAGATTAAACTCACACTTGTCTGAGAATGATTGCCGTATATGTTTCACTGTATGAGACGCTGTAGGTATTTCTTCTGAAATATTTTAGTCTTGACTAGCTGTACCCGCGCCTTCGTCCGCGTAGAAACTTATGTAAGAACTGCGATTAATAAAATCATCTAAATATATTAAATCTATTTATTTTCTAATCTTCTCTGGTACTTAAGTCGAGTCGTCATTAAAATTACAATAACTTTTGATAGAGCGAACCGATTTTAATGAAACAAAGAAATTTTACTCTAAGACACCTAAACACCTGCAACCTTTTTTTTACATAAAACTAAAAAGTACAGATGTGTTTAATTAAAAAAAAGATATAACTTTTAATTTACATTTTTTGACTATTCACCAAAAAGTAAATAACATCGCGAGAAGAATGCGGTCAATTAAACAGCCACTTCGATACGATAAAAATTACGAAAATAGATGACTGTTGTTCTTTATTTCATTTAAATGTCTCCGAAGTAAGTTTATAAAGGAAGTACAATGTAACGAGTCGACGTTTCGTTATTGGCTTTTATTTGTTTACAAATGCATTATTTCGGATTTATGCTAATTATCGTTGGACAATTTGCGGTTACTCCGGCTGTATTGAAATTATTTTATAAAAAAGTGAAGTAATTATTTGAACGTCTTTCTATTACCAATGGTGATATTTTCTACAAGAATCAAAGAGCGATATAAATACACTATTTATCCTTAATTTTAGAATTGACTTAAAGCACTCCGTTTATTTTTTAAGATAAATTTAAAACAAATATATTTTATTCTATGACCTCGGTGGTTCAATATAAGACTGTTCCAATTTTCCATACTTCAATTCATTGATCCAAAACGTCGTTTACATAAACAAGGGCGTGAAGAATAGGATATATACAGGCTGGATAAAATAGCGTAAAGTGTCTGGGGTCTGTCACCTACGAAACCTTCAAACTCGGCCCTTGAAACTCACGGGAAAAAGTACGAGTATAAAACTATTGTAGCTACGAACAGAGGGATGAAATTAAGTGTGGTAAACTTGTAGAAGTTTAGATGGATGTGCGGTGTAGCCAGAATATAAAAGAGTGGAGCTGAATACATCACACTGAAGTGTAATTATTTTTAGCGTTCACAGTAGACTGACAGTCAACTTATTCATCCGTCCGTTTCGTAGCTACAATAGTTTTATATTATTTCTCATAAGTTTCAAGGGGTATATGTAGGTCACAAACGACCCCAGGCGCTTTTAGTCAGTCTTTAAAGTCCGATATGTTTTTATAGTGCTTACAGTCTACTGTGAACACTGTCAAAACATATCAGACAGTAACCTGATATACCTAGCCCGTGTATACCTCACACAGATAAGATACTTTCTTTGTTGTTTTTGTACCGACGTTAGCAGAATAGTTATATATATTTCAATTTTATGTAATTGGTAGTTATTATTATTTTCATTTTATTTCAATTTTTTCACTTGCATGTTATGTAATTTAGTCATTGATTGCATAATTAATACATATACAATCTACAATATCCATATTTACGCTGATATTACATTTTTCTTTTGAGAGCTTTCGCTGGGTGTTAGGGTTAGCCCAAAGTAACTATACCATGCGGACGAAGTCGCAAGAATAACTAGTATTCTAATAACAATAATGAGAAGGAGCATACTAGACTGAAAACTTACAACGCTTTATAAAATCGATATACCTCACACTATCAATTATATAGAAAAACTAGCCGACCCGTGCCCACTTCGTTGGTTCGGTTCATCGGTTTAGTTTAATTTAGTAGTTCCTGAGCATACCCCCTACAACGTCACAAACTCACAAACTTTACCTCTTTATAATATTAGTATATAGATTATAGCCCCTGCCCGTGACTTCGTCCGTGTAGTTATTGTTACTCTGAGCTAACGCTGGCACACAGCAGAAGATCTCAAAAAAAAATCTCGATTTTAAAACATTTTTCATCTGTGCTCCGCTCCTATTGGCCTTAGCGTGATGATATAATCATTTTCGATGAACGAGCTTATATAACACTGAAAGAATTATTCAAATCGGGAAAAAAGAGTTCCGATCTGGACGCGGTAGCGTACGCACGTGCGCTCCGTGTTTTTTTCGTAACTTACACCGACCCACGTGTTTTATCTAAACTAGTTTTTATGTTTTCTTTCAACCATTTTCGATTCTTGTCATATTTTAACCACTATAAAAAAACTTTAAAATATTTGTCATGATTATGCTGAAATGATAGCAAATGTGGAACGGATGTGTTTTTAATTGACGTAAAATTCGATAAATGTAACATCTGAACTGTCCTTCCTCTAGGATAAAAGGATAGTCTCGAGAATAAATTAAAAAGTAAGTAATCCATTATACAAGACGTAGTTCCAGTAAATACGTCAAGAGCTCTTTATAACCATACCCCTCCTATATGTATGTATCACTACATAACATAAAACAAAGTCCTCAGCGACGTCTGTCTGTCTGTCCGCGATAAACCCAAGAATTACTGAACGGATTTTCATGCGATTTTCAGTAGTAGAAAAAGTGATTCATAAAGAAGATTTAGGTATATAATTTATCAAGTTATTTTTATTATCAGGGCAAGACAACGTCCACCGAGCCCACTAGTACGAGTATATTATACTATAACATGAAACTAGAATATCTCTTACCCGACCTTACCTGTAAGTACACAGTCCGTCAACATTATCTTCCATCTTACACCGTCAGTCCGCTCCAGTCGTTTTCGGCTTGTCCGAACACCAACGTTGTTGCCCGAACAGTTCCGAAACAGTCCGAATCACACACGAAAGTTATTGTCACTTCACGATTCGTTCAATTTATGTTCACTATTTAATTTCCATTTTTGAATTTCAAATATTATCTAAGCATGCTAGGTTATTTCTTTTTTAGCAAAAAAATGGGATTAATATTTTTATTTTTTGCAGTTATATTTTGCAATTATAATGTTACTAACTAATTAATCAAATCAAATCAAAAAGACTTTATTCAGTTTAGACCCTAATAAGGCACTTATGAACGTCAAAACTACCACCGGTTCGGAAAACAACCCAGTCATCGAGAAGAACCGGCAAAAAACTCGATCGGGTACAACTTTTTAACATATATATTTCCAATACATCAGACAATCGTTTTTAGTGGATGCACAGAGAGGAGTTTTGTTTAATAGTAGCACGGCAAAATGACTGCACTATGCCTGATGGTAAGCACAGTACAATCCAAAAACAATGGCGACCACCGAGTGACACACACTGTCCATAGCCGCTCGCCGCTGTCATGCCGGCCTGCGAAAAGCTAGATATGCACAGGCTGATCCCGAAACGCGACCCGCAGAAGCGAATCACTATGACGGACTTTTTCGCCATATACGTGGTGGTTGTGACCCAGTCAGGCTGTAAAACCCTACCACCCCGCGAAATCAAATGTCCCCGCGAAGTCAATTGCAGACATCACCATCGTTCACATATTGATCCACTCTATAATAGCCTTTTGATACCAAAACCCGCTTGACGTGGCGTTTAAACTTACAGTACGGCAAATCGGTAATATGCTTTGGGACTTTATTGTAAAATCTAACACTATTACCTAAAAAACTATTAGCTGGTTAAAGTCTTAAATACGGGACGACAATTTTGTTACAGTTTCTATTATTTAAATTATGCCGGTCGTTTACTAAATGCAGTATTTCAAAGATTTTAGTTTTAACGAGAGTTATTTTCCTATATTCACAGTCACGGACTAAAACCAGTACCATTAATATAAAGGAAATCCTTTGGGGAACTAGTTATCCCAGTATGTTTGTACGTACGCTATTTTGTAAGAAATTTTACGACCGATTTTTATGATTGATGTTTTGGGGAAAATTCACACATTTATTAGAAGTATTGGTATAAGTTATAATTCCTATAAATAGAACTGCAAACATTGTAACACAAAAGATTCCGGTTTTTAAATATAGATTTGTACGAAAATAACTAAGGATTATTTTACATTGACGAAGCTATACGGGTTCCAACTGACCAAATGAACATTCAGAAAACGTTTCCCTTGGAATATAATCTCATTTTCCCTGTACAATACGTACGTAGGGGCTGTAGGTAACAAAGTTACCCTATTTCCGGAACTGTAGTACTGTCAACAACAAAAGTTATCCATTCTATATTATATTATAGTTACTGATCTGTTATAGTTTTTAACTCTATATTGTACACGTATTCTCTTGAACGTTCTACCATAATATATTTACTATAGTAGCGGCACACTATGATGGTCGTTTTGACACATTAAAATAGTGATGTGAAATATTGATTTATTTTCGAAAAACTTATTATAAAATTCTGCTTTGTTTCGCATTAAGCATTGACGTTTAAATTTGCCTGATTGCCTTGATATATTAACCCGAAAAATGAAAAGACTTTTTTGTGGTAGTCGGATTTACAGAGTAAGTCGGAGAAAAAACAGTCGAAACATTTCTTACGAACGTTGCCTTAACGATGAGAGATATAGAATTGAGTTCCAGAGAAAAGTTGTAGAGCTTGATAATGCCTACAAAAAGTCGCCTACAGCATATGTCTAACTTTTATATATAAGCCACAAAAAGATATTTACCCTCTACGAAGTGGGCACGCGTCAGCTAGTTATATATATAAGATTGTTGGTTAGCATTAGTACTACCTCAGACAAACTTAAACGTCAATGCTTAATGCAAAACAAAGCAGAATTTTATAAGAAGTTTTTCGAAAATAAATCAATATTTCACATCACTATTTTAATGTGTCAAAACGACCATCATAGTGTGCCGCTACTATAGTAAATATATTATGGTAGAACGTTCAAGAGAATACGTGTACAATATAGAGTTAAAAACTATAACAGATCAGTAACTATAATATAATATAGAATGGATAACTTTTGTTGTTGACAGTACTACAGTTCCGGAAATAGGGTAACTTTGTTACCTACAGCCCCTACGTA
>MU160658.1:17800-28141 GCA_015888305.1 Antheraea pernyi | reverse complement strand
CCCCGCGACCCGTAGTACAGCAGCACCCCCCGTTGTAACACAGCCTGATACAAAACCAGTATTCCTGTGAAACTCTTCAGCCGCAATACCCTTATATTATACACAAACTTCTTTACCCGCGACAGACTAAAATACGCAATATATTCTTAATCCTTACTAGTGTCTTTTTTACTTCTCAAATAAAACTTTTTGATTCGAATCATTATTAAAGTATGCAACGTGTAAAAATAAAAGATAGAAGTACAAAATTATGCTGTGCTGTAAATCGAGAGGGATAAATGAAAGCGATTAAATATAGACAAAAAATAATTTACTTGGACTGTCGATTGCGTATTTTTATTTCGCGCTATCGGGCCCGTTGGCCGTTGTCGCGCCCTGATAATAAAAAAAACTTGTCAAACTATACATCTACACTATGAATCACCCTAACTACTGGTGAAAACCACATGAAAATGCGTTAAATCGTTTTTGAGTTTATCGCGAACAGACAGACAAACGCTGTAGGGTACTGTGTTTTATACTATGTAATGATATAGTAAAGAACGCAATTATAGCGTGAATACTATAACATCCACAACCTACAGGTGATTTCAAATGTCTAAAAATGTATGTCTAAATATTTTTTATTTTTTTCGAACTGACTACGCTATTGACCTCCAAGCTAGGTCTTAACAGCTTCACCGGACTATTCTAAATACTTTAAGATTTCCTCGCAATGTTCTATTTCCTAATTGATCAACAAACTTACTAATCGAATTAAAAAAAATGAGTGCGTGTAACAGTTTCACACGCGATTAAATTAAATCTTTTTAATTTGTTACTTACTTCCATTGAACCTAGATGACAGTACAGTCGCGCGCCCTTATATACATAATTACTTCTATTATATGATTTTATTAGTATTCAATTTAATATTTTTTTTAAATATTTGATTGATTTGTTTTATATACTATTTATAGACAAAATCAAAAATATTTAAAAGCCGAATGGTACAGAAACGTGACGCCATATTGCCGTAACGGTCTTCCGTTGCATTGTCGTCCAGTTATCTCCTAGTCGCGCCTAAAGAAGTTATACTTCAAAACGTAAGTTATGACAAAAATCACATTCGTTTAACAATTCGTTATTTATAATCTTTATATATGCATACGTAAAAGAAAATAACATAAACCGTGTTTCATAGATTCTGGAATAGTATTCATGCGAGAGACAAAAACAACAAAAATATCATTCTACCTCAAAATTGTAATAACTTTCCTTTTTGTTGCAACACATTTTTTTAATAATATTGATGACGAAACACTTTAGTTGCAATATCTACATACGAAATATAAGGAAGCGTTCCTTACGCTGCTTTTTTAAATATCGACATTATAGACGCTTGTCATGTCGTTTTACGCTTGATTTTATTCTTACTTAATCTAATAGTCATTTAAAATGTTATCGACTTGCTTACGAATATCGATGTAGGTATAATATGATGTCATCTTTAATAAGAACAGAAATAGATATAGTACTCACCCAGACAGGTCTCCAGCCTAAAAAGCGTGAGCGCTTTAAAAGCGGTCCTTCGAACCGCGCGGCGGTGCGCTGTAGCCGCTGCACGGGGCGGACGTTCAGCACTTCGCGCATCTCGTTGTCTTTGGCCAAATCTATTGCTAATTTACCTATTGAAAATAAAACACTGTAATTTATTTCACAGTCATGATTCATATCTTTAAAGTATGTCAATGGTACCGGTCAATAGTACAATTACTTGGTCAACAGTTATAACCAATAGCATGGACGCCTGGTCAATAGTTAATATTATATCTTCATAATTATAACATATTGACTATAGTTGAATTTTCAAATATATTTACATTGCAACAAAAACCTAGGTGAGGCACATTTTAATTAAGATTTTTTTTTATTAATTTTTTTTTTTGTATATCATACAAAACACTAATTAAAATTTAGACTTATAATTAATAATAATAGATTTTTTTTTGGATCGCACAACGATCCCAGAAATGAAGAAAACATTATATGGGATATGAAATTATAGAAAAATTCACCAAAATTCTAACATATATTAATACCACCTCAGATCACATAAACTATAAATAATATTGCAGGTGAGGCATTATGTTATAGTGGAGAATTTCACAGAATTACTTATGGAGATTTAAGGAAATTTCGAGGGAATTTGGATATCTCACCACTTTTGTTCCTTAGTGTTGTATCTACTCCATTCTGTAGCAGCAGCACAGCGAGTCTAGCGTGTCCTCTGTAAGCGGCACAGTGTAGACATGTGTTCCCCTGGGTATCGACACAGTTTATATTTGGTGGGTTCGGACTGCTTAGCTGGAAAACAGTGTTTACATAACTTTCATGAAAATTCTGTTTAAAACATTTATACTTTTAGTTCAGAATAGTTAATTTCAGTGGAGGTGTGATGGTACATCACGTCAATCGACATAGCTTTAGAGCTTTCTGTAAAGTAAAACAATGATGAAACATATCATGGTGATAGGGCTTCTAATGCCAGTCTGGTCAGTAATCACCCTCAAGTTATAATGTGCCAACCTATGTGGTAACCTATACCTATAGGTTTATTCTCCAGCAGCTACACATCTAGATTTAGCATGTTAACATCTTAGGTTATATCGTCATTTACCAGCTAAGATTATACTGAAATGCTTGGGTTATACAATATAAAATATGAACAAATGAAAGAAAGAATACTTTATAGCATTTTTTAGTTGATACGCTGATGAGCTTAATATCACAACGCATTTTCTTCCAGCTAACCACTAGTATCATTTCGCGCGAGGCACTCGAAGTGCTTCGTCCAGCAACGGCATACCAGAAGCTTATGAGTCCTTAAAATTATTTTATGATTTACAATGTTGTAATATTTATATTAAAATCCAATGGATACCATCACATATAGTAGTTCTAAATAATGATATAGTAGATAAATTTGCAAATAGAGCCATAGTTAATGGTAAGGACTTGCTATGTAAGCCCCTGGCTACAGAGTTCTTACCCCTAGCCAGGCGTGTTGTTTCCACCATGTGGAAAGAACACATGGATAGGACTTCTGTAGACAGGGGTATTTGGTATAAAACGTTTAAAGTTAAGTTATGGGAGTCTCCTTGGTTTGACCATGCTAGGCTTTCTAGACGGGAACTGATTGCAGCGTTCAGGATACGGTCTGGTCACATGCCGCATAATAAATACCTTTTTATGATAGGGAAAAAAATATCTCCGCTTTGTGAAGTTTGCCAGTTTACGGATGATTTTTATCATATGTTGTTGGAATGTGGTCGAACCAAAGAATTAAGCCAAAAAATGTTTTTAGAGTTCTGGAGAGATCTTCGAAAGGTGAATATTGTATTGGGAAATCCTGTATGTGATGTGGCTAGAGTATTATATAAATTTGTTTACTTAACCTCCAATTGTGAGAATCAAGTTTAATGATATATTAAACCAAGTGAGTTACCTTATGAGGCTGGCATAATTATAAACGTGAATAACTTACCAGTTCCTGTATATCATCCACATTCCCCTCTTTGGCAGCTGTAAGCAGTCTCATTTCTCTGTCATGACGCTCAGCTTGGTGAGCGGCTTCCAAGAGCCTTTGGACATCGCGGGTTTTGCTCACATCGCAAGGCATCTTTCCCTCACCATTCATAATGTTCACATCGGCTTTATATTTTAATAGCAGTATGACCAGTTCCTGTATGGATGAATTGTTTGTAGGCAGAGTAATTGATATTTCACTATGCTTACTCAGTATTCTGCTCTGTCAAGAACCAGTGCAGTAAGCGACATAACAAATACCATAATATAAGGAATCCATGTCATCTATATATATATATATAAATGATGAAAGAATAACTGGCAGATGGAATGACATATCAAGAAAATAGGTCCCTAACTATTAGGTCTAGCACCATGAATGGATTTTTCGAACTCAGGAATTACTCAGGATTCAGCGCTCTACAATAGTGCTTATTACGATTTAACTGTAACTAACACCGGTGAAGCAGTACAGGTAACAAAAGTTAAATTTTGTTGAAATTTCTTTTTTTTTATTTTATTAATGGTTGAACCTATAGCAAAAATGTTAATATGAGACATTTGTAGGAAATTTAATTTTCTACAATAAAGTCTGTTATACCAAGTCTGTAAGATTCATATTTCTCGATATATTGAGCTTTCACTTGTAGCATCAAATTATAATGGATCATTGATTCAAGTGAAACTTGAATAATTAATGGTGATGAATAATTAATTGATTGGTTGATTCACGAAATCTTTCAATAATGATTTATTTTTCTAGCTGTGAGTAGAAAAAAATGATGAATAATACAAAATATTTATAAAAATATTCAATAAAAATCATAAACTTTTTTAATAATGTTTATTGGAAATAATAATAATTTACCTATATTTGATATACAGAAAACAATGATTTGTAAGTAGAATAATCACAATGGGATATTTGTTCAGGGACTATTATGGCAGTGATCAAACAATATTAAATACATGCATAAAATTAAAAGAAATCTAACCTCGTTTCCGATAAACGACGCCTTGTGAAGTGCCGTATCACCAGAATCGTTTACTTTGTCGACGTCAGCGCCTGCTTCCAGCAAGGCTTCCACAACATCTACATGACCAAAATAGGTGGCTAGGTGGAGAGGAGTCCATGTTAAGTTGCTTTTATTTTTACCTAAAACATTTTAGACTCTTGTTAACATGTAATAATGTGTGCAAGTTCAACATTTCTTACTTTCTTAGTAAGATTATATTGATATTTGTCCTGTATATATCTATTCTTGTATGCTTGAACGATATTAATAAATGTCTAAGGATAACAATTCAGACAGCATCAGTCTATAGTTATGTACCCAGGTTTGTATTTACTCAAAGATTTCTGTGAAGGAAAACATTGTGTGGTATATACAAAACATGGTGGTAGGGCTTTTTCTAAGCTCGCATTGTTAGCTACCATCCCCAAATTAAAAATCTGTTTCCAAGCAGCTACAGGTGTGTTTCACCTGATGCAGTTGAAAGGCAGGCACTAAAACCTCTAGGTTTAGTGTGTTTAACATGTTGGATCACCTTCACATTCAACATAAGATGAGACTGTGGTCAAATGTTAAAACCTATAAAGTATATACAAAAATTAACAACAGATTGTCTTAAAACTACAGAAGTTGGTTGAAATTTCCAAACTGATGAAGAGGTGAATGCCTTTGCTCAGGATTTCTATAGCAATATAACTTAGATTTAGATGGATTTGGATAAATTAACATTTTTTTATACAAAACAGCAATTTCATAAGTAAGGGCCTAAACACAACATGTGTGGGTCTTTCAAGGTAATGAGTTTTTTGGAGTTTTTATTTTTACTGCTCACATAAATTATTGTCATGCCTGTCAAATATGGATTAGCTAGTACATTTCATTATATTTAAAATACAATGTTGGTTCACTAAGAAAGATATAGTAAGATAATTGTATGGACTCATATTGAAATGCCTCGGCTATTAATCATTCTAGGCTTAGCATATTACTGATACTGAATACTTTTTTTGGGATTATCGAAGCCTGAGCAAATATTCATCTTTCTTCTCAAATTACTCTTCTTTCCACAATTTGTTTGCCATCTAAGTACATAGACCATAAAAGCCTTGATGTCTGTATGTTTATATGACACCTATATATAAACACATTTTTTTTCCTCACAATATGTTACAATACTGTAAGAGTTACTAATGCATGCCTTTATATGCCAAGCAAGATATTACTGATGCCATGTTTCCACAAAATATATTGAAAATTAAGTTAAAGTTAGTATTTAACAAACATATAGACCTTCAGTTAACTGTTCAATGTAAACAGTCTAGTCATTTCAAAATATGACTAACAATTACACAATAATAATGTATATCAATATCTTCATAAAAATGAGTCATAATACCAAGTTAGTAATTTGAGACGATACAGATCCTGGAGAGTAACCATTGTTTTAAATGACTTGGTTTACACTCATAACACCTAATCTTTTGTGGTCATCATTTTTATATCATATAATTTGTATATCCATGGTAAATGACAGTATCATTTTCCAGAATCTAGTTAACATTCGAAGAAAAGCAATCAAGTATTGTTGGATGTATTATACTATGTTTTAGTCTTTATAGAAATAAAATACTCATCAACATTACAATATATAAGTATGGGTTTCTTCCTCATATTATAAATACTAGCAGCCCCTGCAGACATTGTTGTCCCCTGATTGTAAAAAATTCTTGACAAATTATATACCAAAACATTCCTCATGAATCACTTTATCCAATGGTGAAAACTGAATGAAAATCCATGCAGTAATTTTTGAGTTTATCGTGAACAAACAGACAGACAGACGCGGTAAGGGATTTTATTTTATATATATGTAATGATAATGATGAATGTGACTTTGTTTGTTTCAGACATTTTAATACCTTAACTAATTATCATAAAATACACACATTGTCAGGAGTGTGCATAGGGTACTTTTCAACCAGAAAAAAACACTGCTCCTGAATGATAGGTCTGATCTACATTATTCCAAGTGAAGCTACCAACAAAAGCTACTTAAGGTATAAAGTAGTAAACTCTGTATTTTATAGTTCTTAATGTCATCAACAAAAGCTAAAATAACTGTTAATTTCTTAATATTTGTGCCTAAGAGTGATCTTAATTTTATTGTTACCAAAAGTATATTTTTTATTTGGGGAAATCTTCCTCAACTTATAACAATAGAGGTGAGGTATGCTACATTCTTACAGACCAAAAAAACAATGGTATTCCTTAGACAAGTTTTGCTGCTAGAAAAATGTTAGATCACTTCAGCTAAATCTCATAGATATTGGTCCCTTAGGTTTTTGCGGACTAAGGGGTAGAAAAGAAAGAAACACTCTGATAAACCGAAAGGAGGCGCAGCTCTCTTTTTCAGTCTTTTCCAAGATACAATTTTTAATTGTGAAATACAAAAAAAGAATAAAGCTGAGCTTACTTATAGGTGTTATTTTAGTAGTATTGATTTCATAAATAACGTGTTGAGTGCGTTACATATTTTTATTTACATATTTTTACACATTTATTTACACATTTAAGATTTAATTATTTTATTCTTACCTTTGCAATCAATATCCAATGTTAATTTTCCTTCTTCCTTTGCCTCTAAAAGTGCTTTAACAACTGCAAGTTCTCCATGTCTGGCTGAATATAGAAAAGATTCTTCAGCTTCTTGTACTGGAGTATTCTCTTCTTTAGACATTGTGATCAAATGATGAGAATTACCATGTAAGGTATAAGATTATTTTTAATAAAATCACAGACAGTGTGTAGCTGTTTTCTTTACAATTGGAGAATATATACAATATTGAACAATATTTATTTATTAATGTTACATATTGAAAAGCTACTAATGAAGGTACTTGTTATAAGCTTTGCCGAAACTGTGGAATATATGCAGGACTAATTGTTTATATTTTTGACACTAACAGCATTGACATAACTGATAAAGATTATTAGATTTACTGTATGCATATAGGCCTTTTAAGCCTACATTGTAGGATCCTATATTAATTTTCAACGTTTAAGATGACGGTTCCTACTTTGTTATAACGGTGTATAAAATATTTGTGGCTATTTTAGGTGTTTTTTCTAAATAATATTTACAATTAACTTTTCTTGTGCACAATAATCGGCCGGACGTCAAAATATTCTAAAAATGTTTTAGTGGACCTAACACAATCCAATTCAGTGAAATTAAAAACTAACTATGACCACCGAGATATTTTCAATTTATAATCATTTAACACTGTCATGCTCATCTGCAAAAATCTTAGCAGACGGATATAAGTAGTTGACCCCGAAACGAAATAAACCAAAAGAGAGTCACTGTGACGTCTCTATTACCATATGTAATAGTGTTTATGTACTATCGCTATATGTATATGTGGTGATCGCTATCCAATATTGGATATACACCGGATGTTTGTGAATGTCAACATGTCTAAGCGTGCCATTCTGTTCATTGATACATCTGGTGTATAGTCATTGTGAGCCAGTAGGACATATCTGTCCTATATATAAATTAAACAAAGAACATATTATAACAGATCAAGTTCAGAAACATACTGCCCCTGATTATATTTAGGTACTGATAGTGTGATAGCACATACATCGATTAGGTAATTAACGACCCGCTGCAACAGTACTGTGTAGGTGCATACCTACATCATAATTTTACGATGGTTACGATGGTAGGTAGTTAAAAACTCGTTAGAGATCATCACACGATACTTGTCCAATTAATATTTGGTACAACAGGCAGAAGTATTTTGTACCTTTTTTTTTTTTTTTTAACGCGGGGAAATCCCTTATGGATACGCCACCCTCCCGGGGGAGAGGGTGGGTTATGTCCGAGTCGCACGGACTAAAACCCCACGGTGTACCGACAGACCGTTTTGTGGGGGCGGCAAGGGATCGTTCAAGCTAATCAACCTTGTAGAGCCGCCCCCACGGTCCGCCCGGCGGAAGGTGGCCGCCGGGCTCCTACCTATAGAGGGACAGACCGGGTACACACCGGCTGCCCCCCTCGTCCGCCGGACCTGTGCAATGAGGAGATGGGCCCACCGTTTTTCACGTAAAAAAATAAAAAGCGTAAGATCATATACAATTAACGGCACTGCACTGAAAACTTCAGATACAATTTGGAACCAACAACAAGCATATCGATGTAATCGTAAGAAACGCTTTCAAAATATTAAAATTTGTCCTGAGGACTTGTGCTGTTGCAAAGAGTTTAGACATCTTCAGACTACAATTCTGTTATACAACGCTCTTGTTAGAACTGGACTGGATCTGGTACTGCAGTACAGTTTGGAATCCGAATACTGAGGTCTATAAAGGTCGCTTAGAAAGCGTGCAGAAAAGATCCATATGGCACTTAACATACAGTTGTAATCCAACTAATAAACTTAAAAGCTATTCCGACCGATTAAAGTATTTTTAAAATGTTAACCATTAAGGATCGAAGAGAACTTTTGGACAGGATGTTTTTATTTAAATTAGTAAATGGCATCTTGGATGTGCCATTACTCTTATCGCAAGTTAGTATCATGTTACCTTCTTGGATTCCGCGATCAGAGAAATACAAACTATTTTGTGAAAAACGATCTTGCACGAATCTGGGTCATTTCTCCCCATTAAATAGATTAATGAGACTTTATAACGTATCATCTCAGAGTACTACAGGTAATGCTGATATTTTCTTCGAAACCATTACTGGTTTGCATGGTAATATGCATTAACACCATTATCAAGAAATCATATGCTCTGAAAGTGAAACTGATTACTATTTTCAATGTACACTTTTTCACTTTTATTCCTTTTTTAATATTTTTTTACAATTTAATATAATATAATTTCTCAATGCTTTATGGGTTCATTTATACTTAACGTATTTACGTTATACTTTTATTGTTAACTTCTTAATTATTTACATTATATTATACACTAATAATATTTGATATGCATGCCGTTGTTGCCATTTGGGGGGCGGGGGTCATATCGAGCTATAACGTTGAACTGTATACTTTATTTTAATAACGATGTATTGATATCGACTTTGTTGGGAACCTAAATAAATAAATAGGTGAGCTCATTTAACGCTCTTACTAAAATGAAAATAATACTATAGTGGACGCTACTTTCCACTTCCGCCTGGAATTGATAGAATAAATGAGCACAAAAAAAAGGGAAAATGTTATTGTTTTCAAAAGTAGCGATATTAAAAATATCATAAAAAACATGGCTCGTGGAAAATCACCTGGTCATGATGGACTCAGTATTGAACCCCTCCAATATGCAGGGTTTCATTTGGATGGAGTACTTTTTATGTCTTACAATTTATGTACAAAGTATTCTTACCTTCCGCGTGATCGAATGAAAACGGTAGTAGTTCCTATTGTTAAAAATAAAACAGGTGATGTTTCTGACATAAATAATTATAGACCAATTTCACTAGCTACTGTAATTGCTAAGGTATTTAATGGTCTACTGGATACACAGTTTAATAAATACATTAAGTTACATGATGCTCAATTCGATTTTTAACCCAGACTATCAACAGAGAATGCCATTTTAGCTCTTAAGCAGACCGTCAGGTACTATACTAGCCGAAAAACACCTGTTTATGCCTGTTTTCTTGATCTAACCAAGGCTTTCGATCTAGTTTCCTATAATCCATTATGGAGGAAATTAAGGAATACCGGTTTACCCCACGAACTTATTA
>MU160657.1:52454-63174 GCA_015888305.1 Antheraea pernyi | reverse complement strand
AAAGCTAAGTGTTATAGGAGTATATATAGAAATAGGGCGTCTTTCTTCAAGAGCTGAGTAAGAGATTTAGCAATTCTAGAGAAGTTAGGGATGAATCGGCGGTAGTAAAAAACGAGGCCTAGAAAAGATTTATTGTCCTTGGGATATTTTGGAGTGAGGAATTTAGTAACTGCTTGCACTTTCTCGGGGTTAGGCTTCAGCCCTTTTTCTGTAATCACGTGTCCAAGGTAAGCTGTCACGCGTCGGAGGAATTTGCATTCATCTGGTTGTGGTTTGAAATTGAATTTTCTGAGGCGTTTAAAACTAAGTTTAGGTTTTCGATGTGGCTGGCGAGGTCATAGGAATTTTATAACTACGTCATCAAGATGTACAAAACACCGGATATCCTGAAAGCCAGCTAGCGCGGTGTTCATAAACCGTTGAAAGGTTGCCTGTGCATCTTGAAGGTCAAATGGAATTCGGGTGAATTTGTAGCGATCTTGAGATACACTGAAAGTGGCTTTGGGCGCATCTTGTTGATGGAACCCAGATGCTAGGTCAAAGGTCGTGAAATATTTGTTTATATTTTACGTGCGTTGTTTGGTGTGGTGGTTGTGATTGTATGACGAACTGCAGTAGTTAATGCGAGTTTATCCCCGGGGATGTGGAAGATGTCTGAATAATCGTAACATAATATATCGTGTAATTCGTTAGCCTCTTCTGTGTTTACATATTTAGTTCAAAGTACATTTAATACTACTTGAGTGAGTTAGTATTTTCACATGAATGTTCTGTAGCAGCGTCGGTAGGTGCGTACATCATTTCATTCGGCTGCCGATAGCTACGGGGCAGTTTTACTCACTTCTACTGTACTCAATTAATATTTACTACCGCATATAACAAATTTCAAATAACAACAATTTTCTATTGTTAACCAGTTTTTTTCTTCACTTTGGTGTGATTTAAGCACTCGCCTGATTCTTGTATTAGATTATACAATACAATCTCTATCACATATGTTGTATTGTTTAGTGGTATGGCAACACCTTGTTGAGACCTGTCAGTTGAGATAAGTAATAAACGTACAAATAAGTTCAGTGTCTTATGTGTTTTGATTTGTATTATCCAAATATAACAACATATATGAACAATTAAATTTCGCTTTATTTGTATATTCCTGTATTAATCATTACATAGTATAAAACAAAGTCCCATACCGCGTGTCTATCTGTCTGTTCGCGATAAAGTCAAAAACTACTGAAGGGATTTTCATGCGGTTTTCACCAGTAGATAAAGTGGTTCATGAGGAAGGTTTTGCTATATAACTTGTCGAGGATTTTTTTATTATCAGCGCGGAACAACGTCTGCCGGACCCACTAGTATAATATAATTCCTTATATATGAAAATAAAACAATATATAACATAATTAATAATCGTTTTATTTAAATTCGAATCCATTTGTCACCCTAGGAGGAGATTAAATTGCAATTATAGTTGACTACTCCCTTGAATAGTAGTTTTAATGCCTGGCGGTTTCTGTCTCGGCAATCTGTAAAATCAATTTAAAGTATCTCATAAACGTAAAATAATCTTTCTTACCCTTATACCACATAAGTAGGGTCGGTATGTATGTCATGTTGTGGTATATGGACTTGGCCTGACATCAACCCTCCTTGGGATTATTTTATAATTACAAAGTATGATAGGATCTTTAAGCTTAATAATTTTTTCGTAGGCTTCAGCCATGATAGGATATATATTTATAGTTTCAGTATGAGCGGCATTATCGCTTCGGTTAAAAACGAAATTCTTCAAGATATATGGTTTGATTGCTATATTGTCATTTATAGGTAACAGGAATCTAGCTATTTCCGATGACTACATTTTCGGTTCTTTTTCAGTATACCCGGTTTCAGAGTTTTCACAGTACTTCCAACTAACTACACAGTCTATTGAGCCACTGTTTTCGTAAACTTTTCGGGTTAATTACTCACTGGTTTTTGTTTGTGACTGTCATAACAGAATTTGCCTGCACGGCTTCAGGATTTTGTATCACATAAATCGGTGTATATTGACTAAAATTAATAAAGTTGATATCTTTCGGGGTTTTAATATAAAATTAGATACAATAAACCATTATAATAACATAAAATAATAAAAGTAAAATAATATGTGTTTATATAGTCGAATTTCTTATTCATGTTTTTTTTTTATAGTAGCACGGCAAAATTACTGCACTGTGCATGATGGTAAGCATAGTACAATCCAAAAACAATGGCGACCACCGAGTGATATACTATCCATCGCCGGTCGCCGCTGTCATGCCGGCCTGCGAAGAACTGGATATGCACAGGCTGATCTCGAAACGCGACCCGCAGAAGCGAATCACTATGACGGGCTTTTTCGCCATATACATGGTGGTTGCGACCCAGTCAGGCTGTAATACCCTACCACCCCGAGAACTGAGAACTGTCAGAGACTCACCGCGTGTGTATGATTTTACGTGGCGACGAAGGATGAACGAGGTCATGCTGTCTTTCCCAGTCTAAATACTTCTGGTATTGTCTTTGTCGACGTCGATCCACATAACTTATCTATAAAATTATGATTATTATTAATATTCCAATACAGATATTGTAATATTTAAAAAAAATATCGTTTTTACCGAGATTAAGAACAACATTTCTCAGTATAAAACGTGTTGAGACTCAACACAGATAGATTCAAATCAAATAATTAACTCTTGAGCTTTTAATGAATGATAAAATCACAATGGAGTTTTTAGTCTTATTTTCATTTATAATCTTGGGTTATTTGACCCTACATTTTTTGTAAAGGTCGTGGCAACTTAACTAATATAATTCGGTCATTGGGTAAAGTAAATGAGAAATAAAGCATGAATTTTGTGACGTCACAAAAATGCCCGACACAAGTATACCACCATATAGTGGGAACATTAAAATCATAAAAAGAATTTTGTAGGAATATTACGCATTTGAATTTATTTTTCGAACTGACTACTCTATTGCCCTAGTAAGGCCTTAACAGCTTCACCGGACTACTAAGGTGATCACGGCACACCTCGGCTTCAGCTGCTATCTGATTCATGCAATTCGCGACCTATCTGAGCTAACCTAAGCTACATATTCATACTTGTATGAGTTATAGAGACATATATGTGTACCAAGCATACATACCTCAATAACTCTTATATGTATTTTGTGTTGGATAAATATTCTAAACTATTTCAGTTTCATAAGGGAAAAACATAAGACCCTTTCACTTTCTATGTGTAAGCGTGTGTGCGAGCACGTGTGTGGAGGTGATATATGTAGGTAGGTAGGTATATTTGAAACTGACAGTAATAATCCTCATTAAGGACGATTGGTTACCAAAATAGGAAGATGAGAATCATGACATGGTGATACGGCATTTTCTAATAATAGCTTAAATGCCCGTCTTTAGCAGCTTATTTTACTTTACTATCTTAAGCCCTTTTATTATATAGCATCATTTAAAATGTTGTCAGAAACGTTAAAAATTAAATTATACACATATTAAGTAGCTTTAAGTTTTAATACAGTGTAATACTTACAACACAACTAGCGGGAATCCATATAAAAGCAGTAACCAAAACGACGACTCCGACGATGTTGTCTCGAAGAAAACCGAGAACATTGTTAATGTTTATATCTTCTATGATATCCCAGAATCTCTCAACCACGTCTTGTATAGTTTTTTCACAAACACCCTGAAAAATGAGAAATCGTTTAAATATACATTGTTACATATTATAAACAATATAAACCGCAAACAGGAAATTTCTTACACTAATACGTAGCCACATTATTATAAGTTATTTTTATTAAATTCTGTCATCGCTATTTTGCCCAAATAAAATCGGCTGACTGCCTTAAGCGCTCGCCTTAGTAGTCCGGTGAAGCTGTTAAGACCTTGCTAGGTTCGAAAAAAAAATCATTGCTATTTAGCACATATAATAAAACGTAATACGCAACCTAGAAAATATTATATTAAAATCCAATCTATGTAGATAGGATTATACAGGTCCTGTACTTGTATAATGTGCATACTCTGTCGTGAAGGTAGGTATAGTAGACCTGTCAGAAAATGTCTCATGAAATCATTTCTGCCGTTTATAAAATTAATCAATCAAGCAATAAACACTTAATTTTATTTACTATTATAACTTTACTAGTTGCCCGCCCTGACTTTGCACGAGTCTACTCATGAAGAACACGAGACCAATACAAGACAATCGTCCCTTTACAATACAAGCTAATGTAATGGTAACTTAACAACTTTACGTCAATACTTTGGAAGATCTGCTAACTATTATCTGTCTCACTCACTTCCTTACACTTTTATATGTAGTTTTATTAAACCATTTCTTTCTTTTTCCCTCGTGATTTTTCAAACATTTTCTTTCATACGAACTTTGTCCTGACAATTAAACACAACAAAGAATTTACCACATACGTGCAACTATTCTAAAGTGTTGTGCTTACATACATTTGTAAATCGGTTTTTATCGGTTTATTCATAACTCCTACTAAATTAGGTACTAGTTACTTATTATTACTGATATGTATAAACAATTTATTACCTTGTTACAAAATCCTTGTATGCAGGGTGTTCCGTCCGGCAGGATGTCGTTGTGAGCGACCGGGAAGCAGGTCTTATTCAAGCTTTTACGACAGCAACGCTTACACGCATCGGCAACTGTTGTTAAGGAAATCATTAATGTAACCGATGCAAATTTAATAGCTTCGTCACTTTGACTTATTAGATTCATTTAATACATAAAATGCGTTTAGTATTTTGACAGCTTTAAAAAACGCATAGAATCTTTGAGAATTAGTAAATTATAGACGACTTCTGTGTTATTACAAAAAAATTAAATACGTATTGAATACTTGCTTTAAAAAAGTTTGGGTACTTTCGTATTAAATGCACCGCGCTCGCCGAACGTTCGCCATCTTGCTCTTTTATCTCGGTTTGATTAGGTTAGCTTAGACGTGCGAAAAAGGATAACGCGAGCTTGCGGCGTCAACGGTCGGTGAGCGCGGTGCATTTAATATGAAAGTAACCAAACTTTTTGCAAGTATTCAATACGCATTTAATTTTTTTATAATAACACGGTTTATGTTTATGCCATTTTGTTATTTAAGTCGTTACATTTCAAAATGTGCTAGTCCAATTTTAGCCATTCCTAATTTTTTACGATATTTTTAAGATCTTGAAATTTTGTACATCTAAAAAAAGGGCGGCAAAATTTTATCTTCGTTCTCGGTACATAAAACTGAAAATGATAAAAAATTAAACATGTTATATGAACGATTAGAATTAGATTTAGCTCATTTTATTATATATTTTTAACGAATTTGTTTTTTTTTTCTCGAACTGACTACGCTATTGGCCTAGCAAGGTCTTTACAGCTTCACCGAACTACTACATTTGTAGAAATATAGTATATCTTGAGTATAAACATTTTCAGTTTTCATTTAAAGAACATATTTTTTACAAATGTAACCAAACAAATAATAATAATTCTTATTTGATACTAGGCTCTGCCCGCGATTTCGTTCGCCTGGAATAGTTACTTTGGGCTCTCTAACTCTAATACGCAACAGAAGCTCTCAAGTGGAAAAAATACCGATTTAGAAACATTCTTCATTGGTTCTCCGCTCCTCCCATAGGGATCCCTTAGCGTAATGATATATAGCCTTATATATATATATATACCTTCCTCGGTAAATGAGCTATATAACACTCAAAGTGTTTTTCAAATCGGACCAGTAGTTTCTGAGATTACGCACTACAACGTCACAAACTCACAAATTCACAAACTTTACCTCTTTATAATATTAGTATAGATTTTATAGTATGTTTATATATTATATAGTCTTATAGCCCAATAGATACGATATAGACATATAATAATATAAGGCAATACGGAAAAATTGTAGACATCATATTGGTAAGTTAATAAAATGGAGTAAAATAAGTCCCTTATTTTGCGTTCATTACGGAAAAACTACTTGATATATATTGATAAGAAGAGTTTAGTTTTACTTTTTAGACTTTTGACCTTTACCTTACAAAAATATATCGCGATACCTTTATTTAGTATAAAGTTGTGAAAGTTTTAAATAGTTACGATTGTTATAATGTTATAATCACAACGCATTTTCTGGCCGTGAAGAAGCGGAGCAAGCGTTTGTGTTAATGCTATTTTTTTTTCCTCTGTATACAAAATACATTGTTAAGATAATGAACGAAGCAGACAAAGACTCATGTATTAGCTAGTTTATAATAAAATCATGTAGATAGTAGTGTGGTGTGTGTTGTACTGACCGCACCGCAGAGTCTTTCACACGCCTCTTCTTGAAGGAAGGTGTGGGCATAATCACTATGTCAGCCCACAACGTATTAGCGATTTCAAACTTCGCGAAAGATCTATAAAATATTGCTCGTCCGCTATCGCCGGCGCCTTATTACAATATATTCTATTACTTTCGTATAACACTCAATTATACTATAACTAAAATGTTGTAGATACGTCACAAGCGCTACGACAGTGTCTTGTTAAAACTTGGCTAGCTAGTTTTTTTTAACGGCTGCCCCGTCAATCCGCCCGTATCGAAGCAACATAAATCTTTTTCCCCCGAAAACGAGTCGAGACGCGACACGAACAACATATATCTCCGCGTTAAAAATCGTTATAAAATCGTAAAGTGAAGTTTTCGAGCACAAGAAGTTAAGTGAAGCCTAAGTGATAGTACAGAGCACCAGTACACGTGTGGGCAAGTGCGATCGTCGAACAACATCAGGCCAGGAGAATCTCATGAAAAAGCCCCAATAACATACAGGCGGGACTATATAAAAATACAGAATCACAATCAGGAGATTGTTGCCAAGATCCCCCAAACGACTCTCATATAGATCCAACATCAAACCAGATACTGGGAAAAAAGAGAACACCAACTGCACAGCATTGCACCGTCGTACACGTGCATCATACACCACGCGGCTGATTACACGCTCTCTGTGTGACATCAATACGTGACCTCAATACGGCGCGGCCGACGAGCGCTCACGCGACTGATCGAAGTAAACACGTCCGACGGCACGTAAAAGAGACGTCAGACAAGGTCAACATCTCGCAACAAATCAGCTAGCACATCAGAATCTCAGGGTCCAGTATTCGGAAGATAAACCACCTGAGCACGGTAGCTTTACCCAGAGGCAACATTGACTTCACCGAAGACCACCAGCGAGACTACAGAAACGCATACCATCAGCGTGTAGTGAGCAAAAAATAAAATAAAATAGAGACAATAGTATTTATCACTTCCACTAAACATTGTATAAAAACTAAATAACCTAGTATAGATAATTACTAACTTAGATTACATTGCAAAACATATATACCATTCACACTAACCCTTTCACTAATAATAATATATTCGAAATAACCTAGCATATCAAATTAAAACAATTACAACAAATAAAAATGTCACAACAAACAAGCGCCAAAAAGAGCCAGTCGCTGAGAATCAAAACTCTAACAAAAACTGCGTCTGTAAAATCCACAAGGTCAGACAGACCGGAGCGTTCAACCAACCCAGTAAATCCAGGTGAGCGTAAAACAGTCTCAGAGTCCGGGGACATTAAAAACCAAATTGCGCCGGACACCAGACGTCGTATCACACCTCCCAAGGAGGCCCTCGTCACAGATACTTCCACTGAGGCATCAACGCCCCGGGAGTACGCGGTGACTTCTGCGGCAGATATTATAGACTGGGAGAACTGTGGCATTTCGCCGCCACGTCCTATTCTGTCCGACGACGAAAGTTCCGTGGCCTCCTCGGCAAATCAAATGTCGAGAAGAGAGAGACAGAGCCTCCTCTACAGCACACCGGGAAAGCGCACGGGCGTTGTCATGGATCAGGCCACAGCAGTGGCAAACGACCTGTTGCAGAAAGGGAAAGCGATTCTGGAGCAAGTGGGAAACATGCGGCGGGACTACAAGGCCACAGTACTAGAGTGTTTGCAGGGTTTATTCGAAACAACTCTGTCATTATCAGACTCCCGCTCGAGACACAAGTTCAATCTCGAGAAAGAACGCTCTCGACACGCTCAGGAACTCCTCATAGCCGAGAGAGCTCATTCCCGAGAAATTACGACGATGAGACAAACTCTCGTAGAGGAAGTGTCCCGAGCAAGAGAAGATCTAATAGAAGCGTTAAAGGAGGTCAGGACCGTTCGAAGCTGGCTTAACACCGAGATGGACGAGCCGTTTCAGGAAATTCGTCACACCAGCAGGACCATCAAACTGCTAGAAACAAGGTTGTCCCAAGGGAGTCAACAGCCGCTCTCGGAGTCCACAAAAACCATAACTGATCAAAAATGGCAGCAAGTGGAGAAGGAGCTCCAATCAATAAACATAAATAACAAGCAGCTGTCTAACCAACTAGACACCCTGAGAAGGTCGGTCGAAACCATAAAGACCGACCTCAAGACATACCAAAATAGTATCCTTGACAAAACTCCATCACCCACAGAACTCCCGGAAGCCAGTCTTGCCCAAATTCAGGACGGGGTGACGGCAGTGCGAGAACTCTCGCAAAAGATCTTTGAGAGGCCACAACCTACCAGTCCCTCCTCTCCTAAGGCAGTGGATATTACCCCCCAACTCCAGCCCATTGCGGAGAGATTAGAAATAATGTCATCGGACCTACGAACACTACATGATAAAAAATCAACATCAACACCAGCAATAAGCATCGAGACGGAATTAACTCTATCAGAAGTTAAGGCAGCCCTCACAACTATCCAAGAGGGAGTCTCACAACTAAAAGCCGGAAAATCAACTCTAAAGACAAATGTAAACACTACCCCTTGTACATATGCAAATACAACATCTAAACCGCCACCCCCAAGACGACCGAACCACGCCTTGATAGTGTCTTCAATGAATCCACTGGATACAGGGGATACGTTGATAGAAAATATTAAGGTTGCACTAGACACAAAGTCTACAGGGGCAAAAATAGACCGCCTCCGAAAGGTGAAGAACCAGAAAGTAGTCCTCAACTGTGGGACGGAAGAGGACCTAAAACTCGTCAAATCACGGCTTACCCTCCGAGATGGTTTAAAAGCGGAAATTGCAAAATGTAACAATCCCCTACTAATAATAAAAGACGTTATGGCATACATGACAGATTCCGATATCACGGAAAACATTTTAGCGCAAAACAAACAAATATTAGGACAATTAAATAAAGAAGACACCAAAATGAGGGTTAAATATAGAAAAAAGGCGAGAAATCCGCTCGAATGCCATCCAGTTCTCGAGGTCACGCCCAAACTGCACAAACTATTGTCAGAAACCGGCAAGGTTTATGTGGGCTTACAAAGAAGACCAATCATGGACCACTCCCCTCTAGTGCAATGCGCCAAATGCTTGGGATTTGGGCACACAAAAACCGTGTGCCGAGAAGAATTCCAAAGTTGCAGCCACTGCGGCGAAAAGCACAGTTGGGAGAAATGCCAAAAGAGAAAGAATAATGAACCACCCAAATGCAAAAACTGTAGTGCAGAAAAAGCATCCCTGGGGGACCTAGCACACAATGCCTTTAGTGACGCGTGCCGGGAACGCCAGAAGTGGGACGCTATAGCGAGATCTCGAGTAAACTACTGCTAAGGGCACCTCAACCACCACCAGCTCAGTTCACAGAACGATATACGGAGCAGGTTTGCAATTCATCCAAGCAAACCTGCATCGCTCCAAAACCGCTACCGCCGAACTGCTACAAGTGGCAAAGGACACGAGGATAGCAGTTGCCCTAGTCCAAGAACCCTACGTGGGAAATATGGGCACAATGAAACAATATCCCGGTACGCGGATAATTCAATGTACCGGAAGCCAAGAAAAACCAGTGAAAGCAGCCATAATAGTTTTCGGAGACAAGCTCAACGTTATACACGATCCGCAGCTTGTTACGGAGACCGAAGCTGCAGTACAACTGGAAGGTGGAGGACTGAAGTTTGGAGCGGTATCTATCTACCTCGAAGGAGACAAGGACATCGAGCCATTCCTTAATAGAATTAAGAGGGCATGTAACAAACTCGGAACCAAACACCTCATCGTGGCAGGAGACGTGAACGCTTGGAGCCACTGGTGGGGCAGCAGATTGGAGGACAGCAGAGGAGCCGCCTATAATTCCTTCTTGAACGAGATGGGGTTGGAAATCCTCAACACAGGCAATACCCCAACATTCGAGGCTCTCAGAGGCGATAGACTGTACACAAGCATCGTGGATGTTACCGCGTGCAGTGGTTCGCTCCTGGGAAAGATAGAGGGTTGGAGAGTGGAACGAAATCTCATAACATCGGACCACAATGCAATACGCTTTACAATACGCTTGGAACGAGCGTTGACAGCACTGCCCGCAATTTCCACGCGCATTTACAAGACAAGTAAAGCAAATTGGTCAGAATTCGCTCAGCTCTTAAACAGACAGTTGGAAGAAAAGAACATCCGAGATATTATAATGAAATCGAAGACCCCAGAACATTTAGAGGCGGCAGTAGAAGCCTACACGTCTGCCATCCATGTAGCCTGCTCAATGACCATCCCAAGAGCAGGCAAATGGAATGGAAATCCCACTCCACCATGGTGGTCAAAGAAGTTGACCAACCTCAAGAAAGAAGTTT
>MU160657.1:28542-46282 GCA_015888305.1 Antheraea pernyi | reverse complement strand
TTTTTTTGGTCTTTTTTTTTGAAGTAGCATATGGAATTATAGCTTAATTTTTTAGCTAATCTGTCTGCTATATATAGCACAAAGAAAATTTACCAAAATTCGTCAAGAATATCATGAACTACATTTTTTTTACTTTCGTTCGTTATCCTGGAGAATCCCTTGTGTTTTATGAGATAAAAAATATCCTAAATGTAATCTCGTAATATTAGTTATCACTGTGCCAAGTTTCGTCAAAATCGGTTCAGTACTTTCAGAGTGATGCGCGGACAGACAGACAGACAGACAAAAATTTTAAAAGGGTTATTTTTGGCTTCTATATCGACAACAAAGCCTACCCCTATCAAAATTTTCAAAAAATATTTAATGTACAGATTTGGCCCTTCTACAGTTTTATTATAATATAGATGTGACCATGAACTATCACTTCCTTGAATAATGTGATTGTTCAACCAGTCATCCGGTATTTTAACATTGTTAATATAATACACAACACAGAATATTTTTTTAAATTGCGCGTTATTATCTACCATCTAGCGGAAAATAATGTGCTATAGATTCCTATATTTCCCTCTCTCCCTCTTTTTGTACATATTTAGAGCACATTAAGAAAACACTATCTCACTCTCTCACAGTATAAAAGCTATAGATATATTTATAACTATCTCTTTTTCGTTACACACTTCCGTTTTATAAAATCTAATTCAACCATCCCAAAAGAAGTTTCACTTCTAAAATACGAACTGAAGTTATTTAAATTAGTAATTAATAGTTAAACAAATCTGAATCTACTTAATTGGTATTCACGATTCCCAGCAGGAAACTAAATCATAAATTAAATATATACCGGAGTGTGCTTTTAGTTAACATTAACACTGAATGTAGTTGCACTTGACTTTAGCGTCGGGTTTGCCATCTACAAAACTCTAAACAAAATTCGACTTCAGAATTTGAATATAAACTAACAAATAAGAGTCTATTAAGTTTATCACAAATGTTGGTCATGCTATAATAGTTAGTAGTATAAATTTGTTTCGATTTAATATAAATTGAAGAAGTAAATATACAACAATTTTTCTATAATTGTTTACTTATAGTGAATTCGGATTCCAGTGTCATACACAAAACATTAATTAGGTGTAATATCGGGCGAGCCTGTGCACTTGCGAGTGTCGTTCGCCCGATTCGGCCCAAAATCCTTGTATGTAACTTTCTGTACTTATTTTGTAACTAAATTGTATGCTTACATTTCTGTACATAAACAAAGCATTACATCTAGTGAAGGGATAAACGTTAGGCTTTAAAGATAAAACGTTAACCTTAGGACAGTCAGCGGAAGCTCCATTGCAGGTGGCCTCGCCCTCGCAAGCGGAATGCGCGGCTTCACGACAAACAACCCCGGGCGGAGCGAACACACAGCCCGCACAGCACGGAGAATTCTTGTCGCTGTCAACCAACCAACCAAACAAACCATTATTAAAATTACCGCTGAAACTTACATCGACAACGTAAAAAAATCTTACATGAAGATACCATTCTACCGGCGAGAATAAGGAGTCAAAAATCAAAACGAATCTTTGGATTGACAAAAACTACCAACTTTTCTTGACGTTCTCGTTCACTTGGAAGCCACAGAATTCATATTTTTTATCAATCTCACATCGGCAACGATTGTCGTATCGACTTGAGTAAAAGACAATTAATAAGGAAGTGGGGGATAAAAAAGACAACCGCGCTCCTCTAATCAAATCTTCGATCAACAATAACTAGATAAAGGGTCACGTATAAGATCGAAGCTAACTGCTGTCCGCGTAAATATATATTTATGGCGCTATTTGTTTACTAAGAAAGGGGGAAAAAAGTTTTAAAGCAGTTTTAATTTCAACCTAATTACAACCATGACACCTAGTAATAAAGTCACAAATGTTCAAAATATTATCTAATACTCACGACAAAACGAGCAAAGCAATAAATTACTCCCGTCACTTACAAATGAAAAGACAACATAAACAACATTTAGTGTGAATTCAACCTTAACACGCAATGAATAATGTACTTTATCTCGTTATTGTGCGTGGTTAGCGTGCCTTGGCCAAACATTTGTACCACAGGTTTAAAATCGGTAATTATGTTCAAAATTTGATATTATTTGTTAGTTGAAAGCTTAAAATATAACTTATTTAACATGTATTTAGCTAAAGTAAGATACTCCGGCCGTTAAATTGCTTTTTCGGGTATTATTTTTGCATCTTTTGAATACACTGCAGCATTGTGAAACGTGCTTACATTGGCTGTGTTTCAAACAAACTAAACAAAATAAAAGCTCACATTTCAAATGAGCTGTTACTTATCGAGACGTATTTTTCCCGCCGACCCGATATCTAGTTATTATTGATCGAAGAATCAAATCTACCCATTTTGACACGCATACAGTTTGATTTCGATTTACAAAGACTTCGCCAAGCATATATTTTTGTATTGAAACATTTCATTAATTCTTTTATTTTCCTTAAGGGTTTCAAATAAGTATATATATTAGGGTGCGCCAAAAAAAGTCGATATATTTTTTTCTCGCTGTCACCCCAAAATACCATAGTATATATCCAAACAAAAATTATGTCCAAAGGACAGCTCTTAGTTTCAATTTTAAGAAATCCTCCAACGAACTTACATTTTCCCATATAAATAGTATAGGGATTTTTTTTTGCACATTTATGTCACTTGCAAACTGTGAAGAAATTTTATTTTGTAAAAGAGAATGGATATGTCTCATTAAGCGATAAATTATCACCAAAAAATTCATCGAGTCAAATTTCTATCTTTAATATTTAAATTTGCACGGATCTTTCAAATTTGAATTTTTAATCATTTTGCGTTTTTTTTTATCTTTTGCGGCTAAATTATAAAGATAGATTAAAAACTTAAATGGCAATTTTGTACTTCATTTGACGCTCTATACAAAAGTTCTTAACGAATTTTTTCGTATCATTAATAACAATAAAAACAAAGTATACTAAATTTCTTGCCCTATCATGAATAGTTTGATTAAAAAAAAAAAAGGAAAAATTAAATTTAGCAAGTTTGTAACTATAGATGAGATAAACTAATTGTAGCAGAAATTGACTGTTTAAAAAAATATATAATACCTGCAGACTGCGCCTTGGTTTTTCCTTAGTTTACAATTTTTATCGCAACACATGTCGTTATCCTCAGTACCTGGTGAATAAAAAAATATTATTATAATAACATTTAGTGCATATATACATTATGTAAACTTTTGCATACATTGTTTTTCTATTCAAATGAACTGACAAGCAATAATATTTAAATACGAGAGTAGCTGTATTTATAACTTTTTATAAACCTGACTGATCATAATAAAATTGGGCATAGACATAACCGAGATCTGGAGAAAGATATGGGGTACGTCTCATACTGTATATATGGAAAAAAAACCAAATCACAGGAAAGCGCTAGTGTAAAAATAATAGCAGTTCAAATAACCAGAAATTATACTCTTCAAAAACAATAAAAATATATAATGGATAAAAGATGTACAAGTAACCCAAAATAATTCTTCCTTGAATTTGATTTTTTGGTGTGTGATGAACAGTCAGTTACTGCAGACGAAAGATATTATTACAAATTTTATTTAACAATTTGTAGAGAAATTCAGAAGACTCACCGAGTAACCCGGCGTCGCACTCCTCGCCGCCCTCCACTCGGAGGTTTCCACAGAAACTCTCCTCCGGCTCAGAGAAACATCGACCCGACTTCGCTTGCAGCACTTTTCTTATCGATCGCAAACTGCACGGGGAGAATCTCTAAAAATTAAATATATAAATAATTACTGTACACATGTTTATTTAAATACAAGAAATATCGATGTTTGGTACACTGTAACCTTTTTAATACAATATTAGCAAATTCCGTGGTATTCATTATCAGAAATACCTATACATAAAACGTACATATTGTTTTGTATAATTTATATATAACGCAACAACACAGATTACAATGAGATCAAGTGGCATGCAAAAACCTAGCCTATGACGTCACTTCATGGTCACATTGTTTTAATACATCGGGAGTGGAACAAGTTACCTTGTCGTTAAGGTCGTATGAGTGGAAGAAGTTACTTTGTTATTGAGGTCGTACGAATGGAAGGTGTTACCTTGTAGTTGAAGTCGTACGTGTGGAAGAAATTACCTTATTGTAGAGGTCACACGAGTGGACGAAGTTATTTTATTGTTTAGGACGTACGAATGGAAGATGTTACCTTATGCTTATGCTCAAGTTGTTGAGGCTTTACGTGTGTAAGAAATTACTTTATTGTTGAGGTCCTACGAGTGTAATAAGTTACTTTGTTGTTAAAGTAGTACGAGTATATGGCCACTTTGTTGTTGAAGTCGTACGAGTGTAAGAAGTTACTTTCTTGTTAAGGTAGTACGAGTATATGGCCACTTTGTTGTTGAAGTCGTACGAGTGTAAGGTTACTTTTTTGTTGATGTCGTACGAGTGTAAGGTTACTTTTTTGTTCATGTCGTACGAGTGTAAGATGTTACCTTATACTTGAGGTCGTACGAGTATAAGAAGTTACTTTGTTGTTAAGGTAGTACGAGTATATGGCCACTTTGTTGTTGAAGTCGTACGAGTGTAAGGTTACTTTTTTGTTGATGTTGTACGAGTGTAAGGTTACTTTTTTGTTCACGCGTACGAGTGTAAGATGTTACTTTGTTGTTGAGGTAGTACGAGTGTAAGGCTACTTTGTTATTGAGGTTGTACGAGTGGAAGAAGTTACTTTGTTGTTGAAGTCGTACAATTGTTAGAAGTTACCTTGTTGTTGAGGTCGTACCCGCTGACGCTGTAGGTGTACATGAGATAGGAGCCGCCCTGACTCGCGGCGGGCGAACACTCCGCAACGTCGGGGTCGTGCTCCGAACCCCAGTTATGTCCGAACTCGTGCGCCGTAACGAGATCCGCTTCGCGAGTTATAACTCGCTGCCCGTAATGGTTGCGGGACGAACTCAAACCGGAGTTTAGATATAACGTGTACCCGTTTTTGAAGTATTCTGTTGACGCAACCATTGTAGTGTTATTTATTACAATGATAATTAATGTAATAAAAATATAAAAGCGTTAATTTATTATTAGAAGTCACATTAAAGAAAATTAATTGTAAAGATCGCAAACCACCAAGATTTATAATTATTTTCTAAGGAAAATGAGAAACTTCTACCACCACATTTGTATGATTCTGCCAGCGAAAAATAAAAACATACTACAGTTGTCTTTAAAGGAAACCTTTCAGATATATTTACTTAGAAAAATGAAAATTAATCAATAGATACACTTCTCTTAGTGTATTCGTGTTAAATATTGATACTATTCTACACTATACTTGACGTTTTCAGATAACCAATGTCTCACACACACACACATTATTGAAACAAATATAGTAACTTTTATTTGAATCCCATTAACCTAACACTGCACGTGCATCTTATTTATTTATTTATTTTTCGAACTGACTACGCTATTGACCAAGCAAGGTCTTAACAGCTTCACCGGACTACTTAAAAAACCACACATGCATCTTACCAATGTTTCTCTTACTCTATATAATAATGAACGATTGTATATGTGTATGAAATTGCTACTCTTCAACATTGTTGAGCCGATCACTATTGCACACCTAAATGTTTTTTTTTATGGATGGTTTATGGAATAGGCTTTATTTTACTATAAACCCAACACTAAGTTGCAGTGCATCGACTTTCTCACAATTCTAACGATTCTTATGGTAACTGATAGGAAGAGATGAATGAACACAGAATTTTTATATAATATCAATTTCATTGTCATTCAACCCATATAGCGGCTACAGAAAGCATTATATACGCGTGTACAAAAGAAGCAATATAAGCTATTGTACGTGTTTGTGATATCCAATAAAGCTTTTGATGTTCGGAATATAATTTAACTCGGATAGCAGCATATTTGTACTGGATCAACCATGAAATAAGAATAGTATAACAGAATATTATAATAATAATAAATAGTATATAAGAATAGACTAGGACTAGTGGGCTGAAGTCATTTAGTACAACTTTTTAAAACAAGCATTTTGCTTATTTGTTTGAAGTAAGACTACAATTTATTGGTCACTCAGTATTATTGTTGGAAAATTGAGCACATAAACGAAGATAGGACTTGCTACTGTACCCTTTTTGTAGAATATAACGTAAATGATCTGAATACATTAAAAGGGAGGGGGATGTCTAGTTCTTGCTTATTTTTGATGTGAATGGCGACGGGATGTCTGAATGGCGATTAAGTTAGGAATATTTGATTATTTACTTCTGATTTTTTTTACATTCGAAGAGAAAGTTTTGAGTGCAACATAGTCCTAAGCTTACCTAGGTATAGGAGTGGTAAAAGTTTTACTTATTTTGCTGACAAGTAGAGGGGCAAGTCTAAAATGACTAAAATTCTGCTAACGCATACTTGGACAACCCCAAACAAGTCATGTGACATTTTAACATATGGTATTCTATGATAAGTCATGTGATAAAAATAAACATAATAGATAATAAAAGAATTTTAAAATAAAAGCACATGATGTTACATAAAATAAATAAAAAAATACATACAGATATACGTAACAAACAAAAATACACTCACACTAGGCACCGTAATAGCTGAAAACAAAACAAACGCAAATAATCAACATAATAATTCAGACAGAATAAAACAAAAAATCGTATAACAATGTAATTTTGCAGTTGTGCTCCGTTTCATAATTTAGTGGAATTCCTCCTCATTATTTGACATTTAAGAAACCTTAAACCTATTCTTTAGTTTACATTAATTATCATATATCTATTGAATACAGAGTGTGATTTAGTGTTACATAAAACTATTATCTTTGCCTTCAACAAAAATGTATAAGTTTTAATATTTTCATAATTTTCCCAATACATATACATTATTGAGATTGAAAAAATTAATTATTACTTTTGACGTACCATATATATTTTTTCACGCTCAATGATGTATAAATGGGAAAATTATACCATTACTAAATTTGTATAAGTTTAAATACAATGAAGAATTTTAAAAGATTATATGATTATTTATCATGAACAATATGTATAAACCACGAGAAAGTCGTGACATATGGTATTAAATAAATTATTAATAAATGTAGTAAGTACGTCAAGATTTCTGCTCAATTCAACAATATTATTTACTTTGTTTGGAACATATTAATTGATTACTTTTATATTGATTAAAATTAAATACTAATCTGATGCGGGTATAGGTCTCTACCAAGTATTTTTTTCATATTATCAAGTGATTTCATAATTCAACGTAATTCAAAACGGGTTCCTACATGGCTTGAGATATGTCATGAATTTCATATTAATATATAACTTAGGGGCGTAATCAAGTATACCTCGCAAACCAGATACGATGTTTACGTCACAAATATAATAAGCGTTTACAAAGTGAACCCACCTGGAGTACATATCCCACCGACAGAATTACGACGTGGCGAACCAACATACGCCAGTCCCAATATACCCCCTTCAAATTTCAGATCCGTGAATAGATGAGCGAGGCAGAAATCCTTGTGAGAGTATTCGCGGCTAAACACCTGTTTTTAATTGCACTCTGTTAACTTCGTTAACACTATGTTGACCTAATTTCATTTTAGGCATCCTTCTATATTACTTAGCTACTAATTATACTTTGGGCTTGAGCTTGGACTTGATACGTTTTTTTTTTATTAATAGTACATATTGAAATCAAACTTTAAACATTTTAGGTTTGATCGTTAATTTGTATCAAATATCTGCGAGTAAAGCCCTCACTATGTATAGTTTCTCATCCACACCCTGAAACCTAGCAAAATAGTGACAATTGTACGATTCTCTAAAACTTTCTCTATGTGCACGCTAGCGTTGTGGAATAGGGTACCCGTTACGGTTTTCCCCCCAATACATGAGATTTCTCAAAAAGGGATTGAAATACGCTCTGCAAATCAGGTAGTTAACGGATGATAACATACTGAAACCTCAAAGTTTTAGGAGATGGAGCTACATGATATTATTCGAATATGAATGAATACGTTCACCTTACAACCAATAGCCATAATGAAATTATTTTGTTAACCGGTCGACCGCCCAGATATTTTGTAATTTATATGTATTTATATATATAACCTCCTCCTTTTTTGAAGTCTGTTAAAAATACGTAACATACAAAATACCTATAGATCTACTATTAAGACCTAAATAAAATAAGTAATCTATTTCACATAAAAACGAAATATTTCGATACACCTATTAAACAAACTCATAGGCATTTTGTATGACGCTGAATGTTTTATTTGCCTAAAACTGTAATTAGATATTTGATAAAAACCTCAAGTAAATTCCGAACGTCCCACTTTTCGCGCACCATATTATAATGCGCTTCCCCGCCTCGAACTCGCGTTGGTTCAGAATGCACCAGGATTTTCTTTATCACAAATCCCATACCTTTAAATCCGTCCATGTCCTAAAAATTTCGTTTTATTTAGAATATTGTTTCAAATTAATCGATACCCAACATCAGTTGCACCACCTGTTAAATAGTTTGCAGTGTTTGTGACGACCCATCCGTCCTCTTACCATTATCAGTTAAAGAAGAAGCTTCGTAGTCACACAACCTTTTTATTGCACGAAATTATAGTATCATTTTCTAAATATTCGTTAAAATGGTATGGTATAAAGGGCATTTTGGTCTACATTCAAAATCAAAAATCAAAATATCCTTTATTCAATTTAGGCCCTAGGCGCTTATGAACGTCAAAGCTACCACCGGTTCGGAAACAACCCAGTCATCGAGAAGAACCGGCAAGAAACTCGATCCGGTTTATCGTTTCATGTTATATATTTTTACAGAACATAAATAGTTAAAACATAAATATAACATTTGTTATTAGTGGATGCACACAGAGGGGTGTCATTTCCAGACGTCACAATCGTTCACATATTGGTCCACCCTATAATAAATAGACTTTAAATATTAAAACCCGCTTGACGTGGTTCTTGAACTCACTATCCGGCAAATCGGTAATGTGTTTTGGGACTTTGTTATAAAACCTAACACTATTACCTAAAAAACTATTTTTGGACTTATTGAGCCTGAAGCATGGAATGACCAATTTGTTGCTGTTTCTAGTACTTAAATAATGCTGGTCCCTTACTAGATCTAGCATATCTAAGTTTTTGCGGATATACATTAAATTATCAAGAATATATTAAATGCATAACGTAACTAAAATATTTCGCCCGACAATTAATGATACCATATTAATAAAATAGGATTAGCTAATAACACATTATTTTTTAATAATATGTAAGACGTACAAATTTCCACCGTGTATTATTTATATTGCTGATGTACTAAAACTGCCCCTATGCATAGAAAGTGCCCAAAATGTTAATGCATCCAGCGGCGTCCTGCCTACTCTTGACAACCACTTTTTTGAGATTGTAATAACTAAGCAACTTTGAACTCCGAAACCAAACTCACATAACTATTATGTTCTATTTAAAAATATCTGATAAAACATTCGTCTAGGTTTCGCATAAAAATATATATACAAAACTCTTATCTGTGATTACATAATTATAAAGAACTAATTTCTGCTGGCGGCTTCGCAGTTAATTAAATTTGACATATTCCATGGATCAGTACTATTTCTTGTTGAAAGAACCCACTAACCATGTCTTTTTCTGTACCCCGGACAATGTGCATGCAAAATTTTATGATGATCGGTTAAGTAGTTAAAGCTTTAAAGCGTTCTATTCTTACAACCTTACATTAACATTTAAAGAATTTGAACATTTTTTGAAGAAAAGCGGTCACAAGAACTAGACGTGAAACGCCTTACAAGTAAAACCCGTTCGAAGCCTTCCTAAACCTATACTTACAATACTGACGGTCAATTGCACTGTGCGCCCTGCAACAAGATCTTCAAGACGAAGTTTGGTTTCACATACGTGCTCACAATCAAAGGAAATAAGGTTCGCCATTGACGGACACGTCAAGGAGGCTTATATATTATACATTAACATTTACAGTATTAGTAAGGATGTTTAAATCTAATGTATCAGAGTGTAAATAAATACAAGCAAGTTAATTGGGTATCATAACTTTCATTATACTATAATTACGTAAAATCCACATAACTCCATCCTTCATTTAGTTAAAAGATTTCAAGAGAAACTTACAAAGAAAGTTCACTGCAGAATGTATTTCTTTTTATAAAAAACATTTTATAAAAATATAATAAAAACAATATATAAAATACTAACCTGTCTGTCCTGCCATAGCGTGTCATTATAGATTTTATGAACACGATCTATAAGACTTATCTGAAAAAAAAAACATGTGATTTTTAAACAACTTTTATTGATTTACGAAAGATTAAATTTGAAATAATAAACTAACCAAATAATTAATAGTAGTTTTTGTATTACTTGCTCCCATTTCTTGGAAAAATCTGTAGTCTGCCACTAACAGCAAAGGGCATCTGGTCTTAGTAGGCGTGTATTCATAATCACTCTGTCTTTTTACCCTTACAGAGGTCTCTTTTATATTGCTTGAATTTATGACTTCTTTATCTGACTGATCCACTTCTGTGTGCTGCAAATACTTCTCTTTCTCAGATTGTTCATGTTGTGATTCTATGTCATCAGAATTATGATGCTCTTCATCGTCATCTTCTTCCAATTCTGTAATTTTTATTTATTATTATATACACTCATCAACAAAAGTCTAAGCAACATGTACTAATATAAATTTTAGGATGGTTCTTCACATTATAACGTTGTATTTTATTTTTAAAATAATATCTTTAGGGTTCTATGATGTAAAAATAACAGCTGTTGTCTTTATAAGTTCTTTTAATAACAGAAATGAACAATATTAGAATATACTGTAGAAACTAAGATACATAAGAAACTAAACTTTTTTCTTACAAAATGAAATTTCTAAAGAAAATGTATTTATTGTGAAAGAATAGAACACGTCGGTTTTCTATAAGAGGGTGGTACTACCCCGGGCGAGCCGACCCATTCATACTGAAACCAGTAGTAGTTTCAGCGTGGCTCTACCACCATTAAATATATTATATTGTAGAGGGCATAACTTAAAACATGCAATTGTTTATAAATAAGAAAGAGCAATTTGACCATAGTACTGAATGACTCGTTGATATTCTAGCTCGTGAATCCATTTAGTCTAGAACACTCAAAGCTTTTATAATTTAACTAGCCGTGCCCGCGACTCCGTCCGCGTGGAACCTAATGTAAAAAAACAATGACTAATAAAATCATCTGAATATATTATATCCATTTATCTACTTTTCTCTCTTACTTAAATCGCGTCGCGTCGTCATTCAAATTATAATAGCTTTTGATAAAGTCAACCGATTTTAATGAAACTAAGCTACTAAGTGTTACTCGAGAATATGCTTTATGATTTTATCGCGAACGGACTACTTCGAAGTACTATTAGTGATGCGTGTTCAAACAAACAGACAGACACACAGATACTTCTCAAAAATGATTGAAATGTATTTTATTACCTCTGCCTACCTGCCCACGTTACATTGGACCAACGCTTACACGTAGCAAAAGCTCTCAAAAGACAAAACCCGATTTTGAAACATTCTTCTTTGGTGCTCCGCTCCTATTAGTCTTAGCGTAATGATATATAGCCTATATCTTTCCTCGATAAATGAGCTATATAACACTCAAAGGATTTTTCAAATCGGACCAATAGTTCCTGAGATTACCCCCTAATAATTTAAAAGTACACGACACGTATGATCTACATTCTTATTATATAAATAAACTAGCCGACCCGTGCCCACTTCGTTGGGCGGTAATAGGCATTATCAAGCTATAACTTTTTTCTAGAACTCAGTCATATATCTCCCATCGTTAAGGCAGCGTTCGTAAGAAACCTTTTACCATTTTTTCTCCGACTCCCCAGATATTACCGCATACAACCTCACAAACTTTACCTCTCTATGATATTAGTATAGATAATATAATTAGTTAATAGCTTCTGCCCGTGACTTCGTACGCGTGGAATGGTTATTTTGCGCTAAAACGCAGCGGAAGCTTTGAAAAGGAAAAAATACCCCTTTTTTGCAACATCCTTCATTGCTGTTCCGCTCCTATGGGCCTTACTTGTGCCTTGTGGGTCTTAGCGTGATGATATAAAGCCTATAAACTTCCCTATAAATATAGATATAGATTACCTCCGCCGACCAACAGCAATAAGAGAGTGAAAGAGTATCTATTCAGGGCATTGGAAATAACATAAAGAGGAACAAAAAGGAAGAAACATTAAAGCAGACTGAACTTTAAGGTATAACTGTGACTGTAAAGTACATGTTTCTATTTGATTTTTATCTGTAGTTTTATAAAATAATTTTCTTCTTTTTCCCATATTTGGAAGGAGACCAATGTGCAACCAGTTCCCAAAAGAGGGGACCGTTCAAACCGCAATAACTATCACCCAATCGCTGTAACCTCAGTGTTATGCAAAGTCATGGAAGGGCTCATAAATATACAACTTATCTGGTATTTAGAAGATCACTCCTTAATTAATGATCGGTAATATGGCTTTCATCCGAAACGATCAACGGATGATCTTTTAGCGTACATGCTGCATCGCTGTGGAGAGACAATTGATAAACATGGCGAAGCCGTGTCAATTAGCCTCGATATAGCAAAGGCATTTGATAGGGTTCGGCATCAAGGTCTTCTATCCAAACTTGAGGCACACGGTCTCCATGACAACCTGTGTCGATGGATCTCCAGCTTTCTACAGTCCCTCAGGGCTCTGTACTTTCATCAACCCTGTTTCTAATACATATTAATGATATGTTAGCCTCTGGTTGCATTCATTGTTATGCTGGCGACAGCACGGTTCATGGTGGATTTTGTAGGAGGCCCACGGCTAGTCGTGGTGAAATTGAGAGAAAGCGGGCTAATATTGTCAGTGAGCTCAACCAGTCCTTGGAACTCGTATCGTTCGAGTAATAACTCGTAAGTAACCTGGTTGAGTTAAATGCCAAGAAAACAGGTTTGCGTGTTCTCTTGTAAAAATCCCCGTTTTTTCCTCTTCTCACTCTTCAGAATGGCTCACTTGAAACCCTGACAGCCTAAGCATCCTAGGGATCAATATCCGAAGCGACCTTAACCTCAGGGACCACATTTGGAGTGTTATCTCTGCAACATCTAAAAGATTGGGCATCTTGAATAGAGTAAGACGGTTATCCACGCCTGGCCAATTATACCTTCTCTATAAGGCACAAGTAAGGCCGTGCATGGAATACTGTTCGCATCTCTGGGATGGTTCCGCCCAATACCTCTTGATTAATTGATTGATGCTCTAGACAGGTTACGGGCTGTCCGTATTGTGAATGATGCAGACATTACCAACAACCATGAATCACTTCAGTTGCGAAGAGACATCGCCTCACTGAGCGTGTTTTATCGTCTGTATCATGGCGACTGTTCTGAGGAGTTGTTTAACCTCATCCCATCTTCTCCTTTCCACTACAGAACTACACGGGCGGGTACGCGTCTCCACAGATTCACAGAAGCAACCATCGCGGCAAGAACGATGAAGTTCAAAAATTCTTTTTTTTTCGTCGTACTGTGAACATGTGGAATTGCCTCCCAGCCAGTATGCTCCCTTTCTCTTATGACATGGGGTCCCTCATACGAGGCGTGAAGAAACACATGTGCTGGTCGGTATGATAGCGACGACAGCCGTTGTTATTTAACACCGACAATCGCCGTTATTAATCTTTCTTCTTTTTCCCATATTTGGAAGGAGACCAATGTGCAACCAGTTCCCAAAAGAGGGGACCGTTCAAACCGCAATAACTATCACCCAATCGCTGTAACCTCAGTGTTATGCAAAGTCATGGAAGGGCTCATAAATATACAACTTATCTGGTATTTAGAAGATCACTCCTTAATTAATGATCGGTAATATGGCTTTCATCCGAAACGATCAACGGATGATCTTTTAGCGTACATGCTGCATCGCTGTGGAGAGACAATTGATAAACATGGCGAAGCCATGTCAATTAGCCTCGATATAGCAAAGGCATTTGATAGGGTTCGGCATCAAGGTCTTCTATCCAAACTTGAGGCATACGGTCTCCGTGACAACCTGTGTAGATGGATCTCCAGCTTTCTGCAGTCCCTCAGGGCTCTGTACTAATGCACCAACCCTGTTTCTAATGCATATTAATGATACGTTAGCCTCTGTTTGCATTCATTGTTATGCTGACGACAGCACGGTTCATGGTGGATTTTGTAGGAGGCCCACGGCTAGTCGTGGTGAAATTGAGAGAAAGCGGGCTAATATTGTCAGTGAGCTCAACCAGTCCTTGGAACTCGTATCGTTCGAGTAATAACTCGTAAGTAACCTGGTTGAGTTAAATGCCAAGAAAACAGGTTTGCGTGTTCTCTTGTAAAAATCCCCGTTTTTTCCTCTTCTCACTCTTCAGAATGGCTCACTTGAAACCGTGACAGCCTAAGCATCCTAGGGATCAATATCCGAAGCGACCTTAACCTCAGGGACCACATTTGGAGTGTTATCTCTGCAACATCTAAAAGATTGGGCATCTTGAATAGAGTAAGTAAATTCTCTATAAGGCACAAGTAAGGCCGTGCATGGAATACTGTTCGCATCTCTGGGATGGTTCCGCCCAATACCTCTTGATTGATTGATTGATGCTCTAGACAGGTTACGGGCTGTCCGTATTGTGAATGATGCAGACATTACCAACAACCATGAACCACTTCAGTTGCGAAGAGACATCGCATCACTGAGCGTGTTTTATCGTCTGTATCATGGCGACTGTTCTGAGGAGTTGTTTAACCTCATCCCATCTTCTCCTTTCCACTACAGAACTACACGGGCGGGTACGCGTCTCCACAGATTCACATAAGCAACAATCGCGGCAAGAAGGAATAAGTTCAAAAAATCTTTTTTTTTCGTCGTACTGGGAAGATGTGGAATTGCCTCCCCGCCAGTGTGTTCCCTTTCTCTTATGACATGGGGTCCCTCAAACGAGACGTGAAGAAACACATGTGCTAGTCGGCATGATAGCGACGACAGCCGTTGTTATTTAACACCGACAATCACTGTTATTAATAGACTATACTGTACTTTCCATCAAGTACCGTCTAGCCATTTTGCCAAACCTGTTTAAAAAAACAAACAGTATTTAATTTACCTACAGGTTCAAGGAAGGAAAAGGTTAGTAATCCTAATTATATATTGTGACACCTGTAGGTAAATTAAATACTGTTTGTTTTTTTAAACAGGTTTGGCAAAATGGCTAGAATAATATAATGAGAACAATGGTAGACATGTACGACAGTCCTTACATGAAGCACTGGATATCTGTTATAATATAATAGTGTAACGTTCATCTTTTCATCCTATTTCATATTCATTTGTATAAAACATATTAATTAATATAGTTACTTAATTTTAATTTTAAATTTACCACCAATTTATGTATTAGTATATAATTTATTTTTGTTTTTGTGGACACTTGTTTTGTGAATAAATAAATAATAATAATAATACTTTTGATGATATGTAATCTTCTATTGAAATGATAGTAACAATACGAGCTTAAAGAATAACTCGGTAATGTAACATACGAGTGTCACCATCTTTTGCCAGTTCAGAGTGAGTGAGGGCATAACAATCAGCGTGTGTATATGGTTAAATTACTAAAGCAATAAGGCAGACGCCGCGACCTTAAAACGACGCAATAGCGACAGATCCGAGGTGAAAATGAAACATTTCTCGTAGGGTTGCCCCTTTATTGACATATGTTATTTATCTATCAATTACGTGGGGCGTGTCCGCGAGATTGAAAAAAATGCACTTTTAATAACAAATATTTAATATCAAAAGAATACACTTATATTAACTTTAACATAGCACCGTAACTAAACCTAAGTGAAGTCTCTACCGTTCGAAGTCTGAATCGAGAGTGGCTTCAACTCAGATTCAATGTACGAAGTGAGCCTCACGATTCCAGGGTGGTGACGAGGGTCCAATTCCCCGTACTTGTCGCCTCATGTCGCGCGATGTGCAGGTGAATATTATGTCGCAACTTGGCTGTTACTGTTTGGTATGATGGGTGATGGATGGATGATGGTATGAAGGGTTCGTTTGTTTTGAATGCGCTGATCTCAGGAACTACTAATACGATTTCAAAAATTTATAGAGTGACGTAGAAGAAGACTAACAGGACCGGAGCAACAATGAAGAATATCTTAAAATTGGGTTTTCCAAGCGTAAGTCCAAAGTCACTATTCCACGCATACGTAGTCGGCGGAACAGCTAGTCTATACTAATATTATAAAGAGGTAAACTTTGTGAGTTTGTGACGTTGTAGGGGGTAATCTCAGGAACTACTAAACCGATTTCTTTTACCAGTATAAAGCCACGTTATTTGTGAGTGTCATAGGCTATATATCATCACGCTAAGACCAATAGGAGAGGAGCAACAATGAAAAATGTTTTAAAATCGGGGTATTTTTTCCTTCCGCTGCGTCTTAGCCCAAAATAACTATTCCACGCGTGCGAAGTCGCGGGCAGAGGCTATTAACTCATTATATTATCTATACTAATATTATAAAGAGGTAAAGTTTGTGAGGTTGTAGGGGATAATATCTGGGGAGTCGGAGAAAAATGGTCAAACGAAAACGTTTCTTACGAGAGCTGCCTTAATTATGAGATATATATGATTGAGTTCTAGAGAAAAGTTGTAGCTTCATAATGCCTATTACCGCCCAACGAAGTGTGCACGGGTCGGCTAGTAACCTATAAAGTTAGATGCCGCGTAATATTTAGATCTAGCAACAATGTTCATATTAAACATTTTAAACTTACAATAGAGATCAGTTTCCAAATATAGGAGCAGTTAATTACTGCAAACAGTTTAACAACAAAGTTTCCATTTAATAGGTGAAAAACAAATCGTATCATAAAATGTAGCCTAAATAAGAATTTAAACCGCCATCTGCATTAGACAAGTATTTGATGAATATCTAAAAACTTTATGCATTACTCGGAGCGGGGCGAGAACGTTTAATAAAGTTTCGATCGCTTTAAAATACTCTTATGTTAAAAGTTGTTAAGAGATAACTTTATAATATCTTTTATACTCATAACTAAATTCTATCATGCCAATATATTTTAAGCAATGCAATTAAAGTTTATTAACTCTGTAAAGAATATTACAATAGTAGACGTAATTCATCTTTTTACCATCTCAGATCACATCGTCACTGAGATACACACATCTGATGGGATTATGTTCTAACCATTAAAATCTATAGGTACAATGTTTAAAAAAATAATCGAAGCAGTCACAAGGATTGCCAACAGAAGTGAAAACTCATAACAATGAAATAGATGTGTTCTCTTCTGAATTTTCATATTAATTATAGTGTGAATGACAATATTTAAATTTCAGAATTTGTTTCTTGAAATTAATAACATTAGTTTGTTTTTTTGGCATTTGGAGCAATAAATATATACATTATAAAGTCTTTTAACCAATCAAACGTATGATGAACTGCAAATTAACAATATTATATGTACACAGTCCCCTTGGCCCATTCGC
>MU160657.1:0-27824 GCA_015888305.1 Antheraea pernyi | reverse complement strand
AAAAAAGAAATGAATCTTGGTCATCTTTACAACATTTTTTGATTTTTTTAATAGGTAAAAGTTATCCAAATACAAAATGTAATGTTACGAATAGTTACCGCGTAGCACGTTGGTTTGTCTCTGTAGTAGAAATCGGTCGTAGGGCACTCATCATCATCATCATCATTACCCTTATCCCACTTAAGTAGGGTCGGCACAACATGTTTAAAAAATAAAAAAAAATAAATAAAAAAAAATTATTAAAAAAAATGAAAAAAAAAACGTCGGCACTAAACGCTATTCGATTTCTTTAATGAAAAGCAATAGAAATACATAAATGCACTTTTTAGACTTACTATTGGAATCATTCTAAAACTATAAATATAGTCTGATTTTAGTTGGTTTTCGTTCTAAAAATTTTACAACAGCATCATAATAAGTCCACAAAATAACAAGGGGTACATTTTTGAACTTTCGAAAATTAGCGTGCCCCAAAAAAGAAGTGACAAAAAGGCCTGTGTTTGCGGGATCCAGAAGGGGTAGCGGTGGTCGTCGTTTGAGCATCGGCGGTTTCCGTAGGCAGGCTTTTGGTCGTTCGTCGCGACGACGAGAGACATTCACTGTTCTTTGGCCCTGAAAAGGACCCTTTTCTCACACTACTACTCGGCTGAGTTGACGGGGCGGCACTAGTTGGGCGCATCGTCGCGCAGGGCACGCGAAATTACGTAATTTCGCGGAGCTCAAGTACATACGTCCTCGCGCGCGTGAGACGATGGAGCGAATCCGATGGTGAGGTCTAGAAGTGACGTATATTTATGTGCATCCACTAAAAACGAATGTAGCTTTATATGTATATTATGATGTAATAATAAAAAAAAATTGTTATTAAGGCGAAAGATAACACTTGTGAAAATATTTTTATCTGGTTACGCCAAAGAAGTATAACTTCTAACGCGTGTACATAAGTACACACACATTTTTTTAGAAATTTATCTTTCATTCAAGATTATTTTTGATATTAAGTGACAATGAGACTTAAAATAGTAACCATCTGATCTTAAACATTATCTGTTACAGCGACTGTTAAAAGTCCATATCTCAACAGTTCACGCTCCGCCCTTTCATGTGGATATAGATGGCTGATATATTCTACATTCACGGTAAACGCGTGGTTACACTAGGAACAAGTCAACACACCATTGCGTTACGTGTACTGCGTAATGCAAGTGGCGATTTGTTTTGCGAGGTCGCATGTGTCGTTTTAGCACATCATTATACCGTAACAGTTTTCAAGCAAGGATTTCGCTTGTCATTCTCTAGCGTCCCTTGTCACGTAAATAAGCGTTTTATAAATAGACTACCTGTAACACATTAGGACCAATAGACTGTTCAACAAAAAATAATGGATCACGTGGGAGCTGTGTACTTCATGTGCGCATCTTCCCTTTAAGAATTACTATACTCTTTGCACGTATCTGGGCTCTCCTGTAACTAGTTACCCGTTATAATACAATGACTTATCGCAAAGATGGCATCCAACAACTATTGACAAATGGTTGGCACAATCCGACTTAATTTTCTAATCTATATTAGATTACATTTCGTATTTGGATAACTTTGACCTAATAAAAAAAACCTTTTTTTTTTGTTAAGGTTACCATTTTAATATATTTTTTTCAGATTTTATGGCAATTTTTCGATATCTTTAAAATTCCGTAAAAGGGCACTGCATGCCCCTACAAAAAAACCCTGCTTATATACACGTTTATCGCATTATCGCATTTCACTTTCATCTATTCGATGTCATGTATAAACGTATATGCACGTATTGATTTTTTTGCCTAAAAAGAGAAACATCCAAGAGACAAACTTCTACATTTCCCCATGTCACTGTCAGATTTAGAAAAAAATTACAAATTTATAAAATGGCGGACTCTTGAGTGAAGTGACGTATGTGTTGTGTGTTTTTGAAGTGAATTTTGGGAGTACAGTGATTAGTGTTATGAAGTGAGATTTTCGTAATCATAATCATCTTATCTATTATTAGTCGTCATTTTGGTAAGTCCTTTATCGCTATGCTTTATACTTTTATATTTTCGTACCAAATATCAGTGTATCTTTGAATCGGTGGATAGATACAAACCGTAGGCGGGATTAGAGTCGACTTTGCTTTTGTAGAATTGATACTTACAGTCTAGCATTTTTCAATGAAAGTCTTGTATTTTCATGAAAATATATGGAAACTTGAAATAATTATTCTTGGGAACACGCTTTACCATAAATCCTGACCATATTGTGGCCTACTGTGGTATTTGTGTGATAACTATATGATGATTTATTATATTTATATTGTATTCTATTGTTTATGTGACTTTTGAACACATGTTCTTGATAATTTTACGATACAAGAAATATAAAATAATACTAATAATTGAGATTGAATCCTTACACAACCCTTTTTTTTGCGTATATATTACAATACAAAACAAAAATCATATAAAATGTCCTCTCAACATATTAGAGATGTACAAAACTTTATATACATAGAACAAAGTTTGGTTTTTACATCAATTTAAATTCTGATAGGTAACTTAAAAGAATGCCTGTCTTATAGAAATGATGTATATTTTTCTTTTGTATATGTGTGAATTGTTTGTATGTGTTAAAATAATAAAAAAATATCACATTGTCCTCTTCATTCAAAGTTACATAGGTGTTATTGATGGCCTACAAATAAGAAGAGTCATTTCCTACTTTAGGTTATTGGAGAGATTATTATAATCTTATATATGAAGATGTTTGAGAATAACTATTCCATGAGTTGGCACATCCTTCATCTGACTGATTTGAGATTGTCTATAGTTCTTGTTGGCACTTGAAGTTTAGTGACATAGTACCAAGAATATATTATAATTCGTATGTATGTTATTTATCAGTGTTTTAAATATAATTTTCAAGGCTGAACCTCGAGAGAACTGAAGATTAAGGCTACTTAATCCTTTTATGCATTGAGCCTTGCATCCATGGGCAGTAAACATTTATAAAAAACTACTTTTTGTAACATAAATATAAAATTTAGACATATTATGTTGTTACTGAATTTTGGTAGGCATTATCAAGCTCTACAACTTTTCTCTAGAACTCAATTATATATCTCTCATTGTTAAGGCAGCAGTCTTTGGCTTTGCATTTTTCAGGTTAACATATAGCCTATGACACTCACAAATAACGTGGCTTTCTATTGGTAAAAGAATTTTCAAAATCGGTTTAGTAGTTCCTGAGATTACCCCCTACAACATCACAAAACTTTAATATTAGTATAGATTAAAAAAACATTAAGATACATTCCTGTGGACCACCAAAATCATTTTAGTAAACCAAGGAGTTGTGCATGTAAAATACATGTCAATAATATGTATTGAGTTATCATATAACAATGGGATTATATTACAAACTCTAGATCTCTTTGGTCTCAGTTGTTATAAAAAAAACCATTGTGTTTATGTTACTATAGATAATTATGTGGGAGTAGAAACCTTATATTGTTGTCTAATAAACAAAGAAACTTTATGATACTGTTAATTACATTGTTCTCTTTCTGATTCTACAAACCTATTGAATGAAAAGGAATATATTTTATTCTAGCCTCTGCCCGCGACTTGGTTCGAATGGAATAGTTACTTTGGCCTAACACTACACACAGCGGAAGCTCTCGAGAGGAAAAAAACCCTGATTTTGAAACATTCTTCATTGGTGCTCCACTCCTATTGGTATTAGCGTGATGATATATAGCCTATAACCTTCCTCGATAAATTACCTATATAGCATAGAAAGAATTTTTCAAATCGGACCAGTAGCTCCTTTTTTTTTTTGACGGGGGGAAAATCCTACATGGATACCCTCACGCCGTCGGGGGCAGCGTGAGGGTATGTCAGACTCCTACTGACTAAAAACCCCCCGGTGTACCTCTGCCGCTATAGTCGGGGCGACACGCGATCTCTAAAGATTTCAGCGTGCCGCCCCAGCGGTTGGCCCAGCAGCGAAAGCGCCGCCGCCGGGCCCCGTCCTGTTAGGAGACAGCTGCGCGGTGTCCGTCTCAGCGCCGCACTCGTGACATGCGGCGGTGGGCTCCCTGCGAGCTATCCGGTGCAGGTACCAACCGAAGCACCCATGCCCGGTCAGCACCTGCACCAGACGGAACGTCAGGGAGCCCCATCTTCGGTTACACCATTCCAGCAGGACCGGGCGGACGGCGTCGATAGTAGTTCTACCATACTGCGCGTCCGCCAGGTCCCGCCTCCACCTCTCCATCATGAGACTCCTCTCAAAATCTCTCTTTACCTCCACTTCCCTGGGAGCCAGAGGCTCCCCTGTCCGTTTCTTAGCCGCCGTAAACTCGTACACGGCGGCTAATACCTCCGCCTCTAGCTCCCAGGGAAGGGAGCCGGCCAGCACCATGGCCGCCGCCGAGGACACCGTTCGGTAACCTCGTATTACCCTCAACGCCACTGTACGCTGCGCGGCACGCAGTGCACGAATGTTGGTGGCGTTGAGGGCGTCCACCCATAACGGTGCCCCGTAGGCGGCCATGGACCGCACCACCCCCATGTAAAGGCGGCGGCAAGCGGCACCCGGCCCCTCTGTGTTGGGAAGGAGTCGTCCGAGCGCCGCTGCCGCCTTGACTATGCGCGGTCCGAGCCCCTTGAAGTGGGCCCGTGAAACATGAAGGCCTCGGTCTTGTTGAGGGCCACCTCGAGGCCCAGCCTTCTTATGCGTCCGACCACGAGAGTTACGGCCTCCGTGGTCAGGCGCAGGACCAGTAGCTCCTGAGATTACCCCTTACAACATCACAAATTCACATACTTTACCCATTTATAATATTAGTATAGATGATCCTAATTTCTGGTGACCATGATAATTTTGCAATTATAATGAACAGAACTCCAAAGTTGTAATAACTATTTTAATTGTAGTTGCTTTAGAAGGTTCAATCTCCATTGGTGCAAAGCATTACACTATCTTTCATAAATTTGTGACTGAATTACAGATTTTGTTGTTGGCATTTAACCATTTATATCACTCAATAAAATGTATGGACAATGGAGGACATTGATCATGCTATGCTTAAGAAAAGCTCTCATATTATTATTATTTGAACTCTGGTCTGTCCGAGTGTCTTGTAGGGTTTACATTTCACATGTGAAATGCCAAAAGGACATATAACCGTAACATATGATTTTATGTCGAAACAACACATAAAATATGTTTTTGTTTTGCTTTGGAGATTTTTTTAAAATTGTAAACTTATAAAATGTCTATAAGCAATCGACAATAGACAAAAGATGGCTTTGCAAATTCAAAAAGGTGCATAAATTCACATGTTTTTCAAATGATTTGCACTTGTGTACTGAATTTTATTCCAGTAAACACTGCATTATGTTGTGGAAATATGGAATAATATGTCACTTTATATTTTATAACTAATATTTTAAAGTATCGATTCTCTTTGACTCTGTGTTAATGGATCTTAAGGTTTAATCCTTAGCCAACTCAGCTATAGTGTTCTAGAAGAAAACCACAGTGATGTGTATTGTGAAAATTCAGGTTATTATCTACCTGAAAATCTCTTGTGTTATGTTTATTTAATAGATGTTCAAATATATATGTCTTCTATTTCATTCATACTGTTTACTTTCACATAAACCCATGGGACTATTCTCCTGAGGTATTTTTGCTGCTAAGCTTGATTTTAACTAGATGTAGCTACAATATATGTCAGTTCCACAAATTTTTATTAGTTGTTTATTTTCAATTTAAGGATACAGAAAATATAGCAAAGTAAACATTAACATAAAATTATTAAAGATAAGTTTTAGTATATTTGTCTAGAAAAAAATAATAATAGAAACATACAATAATACCATATGCGAAGGGGAAAACCACCCACATAATAGAAATCTGTCAAGTACTAGCATTAGTTTCCTATTAGCGTATTACCTTGGTATTTAATGTTACGATTTTCAACCAACTTGTAACATAATATTAACTATGAGCCTCTAAGATCAGTCCATTTGTAGGCCATTAATAATACCATAAAAAAGATCATATATGTCTTCTACTTCATTCATACTGTTTACTTTCACATAAACCCATGGGACTATTCTCCTGAGGTATTTTTGCTGCTAAGCTTGATTTTAACTAGATCTAGCTACAATATATATCAGTTCCACAAATTTTTATTAGTTGTTTATTTTCAATTTAAGGATACATAAAATATAGCAAAGTAAACATTAATATGAATGAAGGGGAAAACCACCCACATAATAGAAATCTGTCAAGTACTGGCGTTAGTTTCATATTAGCGTATTACCTTGTTATTTAATGTTACGATTTTCAACCAACTTGTAACATAATATTAACTATGATCCACTAAGATCAGTCCATTTGTAGGCCATTAATAATACCATAAAAAAGATAACTAGTCCCTGAAGGTATTGTAACAATCCATTTATATATTTTTTTTAAATTAAAATGTAAAGTCTCTTTAAACAATCTGAAAGAATGAGGCAAAGTTATAATAATGATTATATGTTTTTTTTTACCATAATATATAGGAAATATAGCTAATACAATTAAATAAAGGCGTACCCTGTCTGGCTAAATTTAGAGTAGACTCATGTCTGCAGATGTTGATTCTAAATCTGACTCATCCTAACTGTCATTGATTGAAGTTGAACTCGCAATGACAGTGACTTTGAAGTTGGAAAACATGCTGCCTTATTTGGTAATGTAGGTGAAAAACTGCCTTATGATAAAATTACGGAAGTAGGAGGCGAGGGTTTCTTAACACTATTACAAGCATTCAGTTAACTACTGTCGTGTTTCGTGCGCATCGTGACAAAGAGCAGAAATCATTACATCTAATTAAAAACAGGAAGTAATTGTCTTTTTAAAAATAACACTGAAAATATATATTTTTTTCTAATACTTATTATCAACCTCCTTTGACATCGCGTTAAATGATAATAGAGTTATATGGAAACGGATACTATAATACTTTATTCATGACAAAAAAAATGTAGGTTCGCCAACTTTCATGGTGATAGATCGCTAAGTAGAGTTTAGAGTAGACTTATATACCAACATACCTCTTTTTTTTATATACGTATAGAATTTACTATAATAAGAAGATCTCTATATATAGTTAGGTTAAGATAAAACATACAAAACTGTTCGGTGTCTTCTTTTTTTTTAGTAACTGTTAGCGCGTGCTTACTGTTGTAGTGTTAGGAATAAAAAAATTGGTAATAGCAATTTTTTAATAACATTGACGAGTTGAAGCTATATTAGTTTCTAATTTCACGTTCCTTATGTCTACAATCCACAAATTTGTACAATACTCAATACAGATAATAATAAATGTGAGAATACAAAAAGTTTGTACATCCTGTTTTTGTTGAATTTCGACTATTGGTATACCTAATCCCTAATTTGTATAAAAAAGTCATTTGTTTGTGTTATATGTAATCTACTTTATAGTCTTGTAAAAATTAGAATAAATGGGAATAAAATCCAATTTTACAAACTATCCATTTAACAATAATTTACGACAAGGTGCCGATACAGTGTTCAATCGATCTTCATGAAAAATAGGTATATTTATATACACATACCATTATCCATTATGGTATAACACAAATATTTATGACAAATGTTAATTAAAAAATAATAAAATAAAAAAGAATAACAAAAGCGTCCAGAGCTGTTGGTAGAATTGATAATTTAAAGTTTCATACCGTTTGTAATAGCATAATATTATATTATACATATTATCATGCAAAATTAAAACGATAGTAGAAGAAAGAAAGTTTTGTTTTAAAAGTCATCAGCAATTTCAAAGATAACTCGTCAAAAACAACGCCGTTCCGATGAAGTTCTGCTGTATTATGTCAAAGATTATCTACAGACGTCGGATGTCGTATGTCAATTAGCGACTCGAGTTGATGTGTGAGTCAGTCACCGATCACGGTTAAATCGACCTATATGTACTTCAATAGAGGACTTCGAGTTTTAAGTGTTACGAATTCACACAGGAATCTAAATGAAATACAAATTCAGAAGTCAAATGGACGATGTTACCTATATAAATAACATTCGATCGCACATGCCCTGTGTGTTGTTGACAGACGTCGGTGGATGACATCACTCAAACCGAACAAGCACCTCGCTTAGCAATGTTTGTCGAGTTAATTTGATAAGAGGAATTGTTCGCACTTAAATAATATCTATTAGCTTAGTAAACTTGCTACATGCCTCTACAAATCATGTTTATTGAGTACTAATTTTTCCTTGCGCCTTCACTCGCGTTATTATATAGATTTTGAAAATAAAATATAGCCTGTTACTCCTCAATAATGTAACTTTATACAGGTGAAAGAATTTTTTAAATCGGTTAAGTACTTTGTGAGTTAATGCATTACAAACAAAAATCAAATCATTTCTTTTTACAATGGTAAGAAACATAATACCACAAAAAAAAATTAAAAGTAGTTTTTTTTATTACTGCGTCTATTAATAATAATTAAAAAAAACATTTTTATATCATGTATTTCGTACAATATCACGAACCTTGTGGTATAATATAAATTTCGAATGGATTACATAAGTGATTATTATATTTTTATAATTTGCAATGCAATTTATTTAATTCAAGAAGTTATGTTAATATAAAATTATGTTATAATATTTATTGCTCTAAACTGTTGACCTAATGTGGTATGATCACGGCTAACCCAGTCTTCGTGGTTGAATTGAGGGCATTTCGATGACAACGCCCGGTACTCGGTTACGGGGCAATGCGCCGCGAACACTACTGTACACGCCGGATTCCTCTCACGCTCCAGTTGCTACAAATACCACTAATTTTGTGTGCATTTTGCCACTGCACTGATTTGGATTTGTTACTTTAACACGGCGCACTCTTTATCTATGGTTTCTACTGATGTCAGTCGAAGATTTGTTAGACAATGATTTTTAATACGTAAATACCTTAACATAATTACGATTAATAAACTGCAGATGTTCTCAAAAAGAACCTTATATTTCTATTATATAACTAAACTAGCCTCTGCCCGCGTTCGCGTGGAATAGTTATTTTGAGCTAACGCTAATACGCAGCGGAAGCTCTGAAGAGGAATAAATACCCGATTTTGAAACATTCTTCATTGTTGCTCCGCTCCTATTAGCCTTAGCGTGATGATATATAGCCTATAACCATTCTCGATTAATGAGATATATAACACTGAGAGAATTATTCAAATCGGACTAGTAGTTCCTGAGATTACCCCTTACAACGCCACAACATCACAAACTCACAAACTACCTCTTTATAATATTTATTAGTATAGATTACAAAAGTCGCGGTGTTTGAGAGGGTTGATCGGTGGAATATCAATCCCATGTCCTCAGGTACGAACCCCAGCATGTACCAACGAATTTTTCGGAATGCACGTAAATTTACTAATTTAAATTGGTAACACCATTTGCTGACGGTGAAGGAACTTCCTGAGAAAACCTGAAATTGAGCAATGTTGTTGGAGTACCACCGTATAAGGGAAAATATATAACTGTGGATTTCTCAGAGCTTGAAATCGCCAATACGTCATGGGCGGGAAGTGGCCTATGGCCCTGCAGTGGATCTCTTACTGGTTGATGATGATGAATTACATAACTGATTGTTATATAAAAACGAAGATAACTCAATGGTTAGCGTGATCGGATACCGCGTCGATCGGCTTAGGTTCGAATTTGCGAATGTGACGAAGTTTTCGGGGGAGGAAAATATCTTGATGAAATCATATCAAAATTGTAAGGTTTTTTATATGGTTAGCTACCGCCTTCCAGTTGCAAATCTGTCGCCTAACACCTATTGGTGTGTTATAGAAGCTGCTCTCGAGAATCAGTCCATCTAGGTTTGGTATGTTCATCATCTTAGACTGCACCGTAAGTTACTTTCAGTTGAGTTTGTAGTCCCTAAAACGTATACGTATAAAACATATTTTAAGACAAAGTGAAATAAAAATATGCGGTCTCGTTTCATCATTACCGTTTTGCTTAACGCTTCTAGTGTTACGATGATGTTGTAACTGACAAACCTATTACATGTTACAAAATTTAGTTTATGTTAGAAAGTCCGTCTGATTTACGCGAAATTGCAAAAAACGAAATCGGTAATAATGTAAATCTAAAAATGTAATCAAAGCTTACACTGGCTACATTGAATTAATTTGAAAAATACATCGGTATCATCATATACATTAATACGTGAAGCCTAAACTTTGTATCCCTTTTTAACGGAATTGGGCGTACGGATGAACGTGAAATTTGGCATAGTTAAAGTTTATATGAAGGAGAAGTGCAGAAACCTATTTATTTTATATAAAATGCATTAGAAGTACATTAAATTAAGTACTAATGCTTCAATTTTACACAACATATACACATGTAAATTGACATACATATACATGTAAATAAATAAGACATTTTGACATCTGTCAATAAAGGACTTCAAAAAAGTTTGTGAAGGAGGTTGCTATGTATTATTTTACTCTTACGTTCCAATTACCCTTTTTCATTCTACATTCAACAATAAATTATTATAACATACAACTATTATTATAATAACTGAGTAACCATGATAAAAACCTTTGATTATAGAAGTAAGTTGACAAAAGAACCCTAATAAAGTTCAAACTTTAAAAAATCAATGAATTATGGTCGAATGTCGACCAATGGGCGCCCACTAGTTATATTTATACCACAATAATGTTGTAATGTACGTTTTGTTAAAACTTTTCCTCTTTATTGTTTAAAATGTTACAACTCGTTTATAAAAAATTGCGTGTCTTGTCTAAGTAATTTATTATAATTACACTATGTATATTTAACTTGTTTTTCTGTCGATTTAATATTAATTACGATTTGATGCACGCGACCTTATACTATTGTTTGTCTCTATCTACAATGGTGTAATTTCACATGCAAATAAGGTGTGTGATTTTGTAATATTCTTTACATATAGTGTGTGCTGTGATGCAAACACTCGTTTGAGCTTAAGACACATGGTTTCAATTACATCGGTGTTAGTTGCTAGGTATCTCCATGTGGAAGTCGTGTCCAATACGCAGTTCGACTGTGTTCGCATCAGCTTACTGTAACTTGAGAATCGTTGTTATTAAGTCTTGAAATCAACACGCTCGTACTAACTACATTCATCCTTATAAAATCATATATTGTAGTCATGTATAAAACTTTCAACACTATATGATACACTAGCTGACCCATGCCCACTTCGTTGGGCGGTAAACATTTATAAAAAAGTACTTTTTGTGACTTAAATATAAAAGTTATTACATTACATAAGCTGTCCTGGACTTTTTTGTAGGCATTATCAAGCTCTATAACTTTTATCTGGAACTCAATCATATATATCTCATCGTTAAGGCAGCGTTCGTAAGAAACGTTTTCGTTCGACCGTTTTTTCTCCGACTTTGCAAATCCGACTTCCACAAAAAAGGCTTTTAATTTTTCAAGTTAATATATAACCGATGATACTCACATAATATCGGTAACCAAATCGGTTTAGTAGGTCCAGATATTACTCGCTACAACAACAAACTTTACCTCTTTATAATATTAGTGTGACACATAATGAAGATACATGTATTTTTTTAAATATGAAAACAGATCTCATTTATTTTATGCCCAAGTTACAACGATTACAAAATGTAATACTATGAACATGGCTCCTCTGAGTGTTCGGCCTCCGATTTCGATTACGCAGTTAAGACGAATAGCGTTGATGCAGACTGTTTGTATAATGCTTCTTACTACTAATAGGGAAATTCATTCGTCTGTGGGCTGAATACGACGCAGGCGGCAGGCCCCTTGTTGACGACAGTTTACGGTACGCCATCGCGACATTTGCACGTTTGTCGTCTGTCAAATATCGTTGCAAGTATTTACGTGTTTTTTTTTAATTATTATCGAGCTAACCGCGCAATACGCTTTGTAAATAAACAAAGGTTGAACGTTGTTCACTCTTGAAATTCTTCAATTATATCTTGGAAGAATTAATAATATAAATAAAGAAGTGGTGTGTATCAATTTGTGTAAAATCGTTTTATTTCTTGTGCTGTTACGGTAAACATTTCGTGAAGTGCTGACTACAATATACTAATATTGTGCCCGTTTTACAAGGTTAGTAGACTTCTTCAAAGATTAAATATTTTGTAACATCTTGTAATTAGCGAATAGAGTAGTCAATTAAAAAAAAAAAAATTTGCGCATAAGTGTCGTAAGGGCTGCTTCAAAATAGATTTTTGGTTCAAATTAGATTTATTTTCTGCTTATAGTCTTACCCGAGCTTAATCTACATCCTCTGGAGTGAATAATAATAAAGCCCATTTATTTCCGATCTATACATGCTTTTTAAGATAAATTACGTTTATATAATAGCAAAAATATTGTAAATTATATAATTTTATAAAAGTTCTTGAACACTGTTATTGATGTCCATACCATCGATCGGATCCCCTTCTCGGGTAAAGGAGTGAATACCACCCAATAAATTAAATCTAAACCCTTTGATCAGGATTAAAATATGCAAAGTATTTATAGACGATCTTATATTTACTTACTTGAAGGTTTCTTAATCTCATTGGATCCGAAAATTGTTTTATATTCTATTTTATTTTAAATACCAAAGTATACACGGTGAATCAACTAATTAGCTACGTTTTAAGTTCAATTGTGGAGGTTAATACACTTCTTTATGTAAATTACTCAACATTTATCTTATTTACTACTATACTATTAGATATACTAGTCAATAACCGCGACTTCGTCTGCCTTGTTTACTGCCTCAATTGTATAGGCAGCGTTTTCGGCGAAAGCTCCCAGCGGCTTGACTTATTCCAAAACTACCAACAATTATTGTTATATTTCAACCAAATTACAAAAAAATTACAAAAAATCTTGACAAATTACATACATAAACCTTCCTCGTGAATCACTTTATCTATTAATGAAAACCCCCACGAAAATCTATTATATAGCTTTTGAGTTTATCCCGAACATACAGACAGACGCGGTGGAGGACTTTATCTTATAATATGTAGTAATATTAAATTGTGATCACATAAGAACAAACCCCCATATAAAATTCAAATTAATATCTTGAATATTTTTCATTAATGTTTAATATTCATTCATTGTTTTATTAATGTGTGAGTATTCTTTGGATTTAAATCTGCTTAAATTTTTTGAGTCATACAGCCAAAAAAAATTGAGGAGCGGCCGTGACTCGTATGAAATATGAAAAGATTGGACGTCGTTTGCCAAAACGGAATTAATGGTCTCCAAACATGGAAACACCCTCCGGAAATAAGCATATAGTGTATTAACGACTGTCGTGTCCAAACGTAAGGGTGTCGCCAAGCGTACTTCCGGCACATTTTTACTGCTGAGCTTCGAATGTTTTAACCATAGTTAAAACTAACGTTAAATCTGTAACAAAGCCCATTATGAATAAATCGATACGAATTCTGAATATTACCAATACAAAACATAACTTTAGGTGGTAGAGCCTTGCTGAAGCTATTACTGATTTCAGCATGAAGGGGTCGGCTCGCCTGGGGTACTACCACCCTCACAGAATAGCGCTTGCATTATTGCGTTTCGTTCGGTCAGTGAGAGTGCCGAAGGACCACCTCCCTCCTGTCCCTCATTCCCCAAACACATCATGGCAACGCACTTGCGACTCCCCTGATATTTCTAGTGTCTATGGACAGCGGTGATCACTTACCATCAGGTGACCCACCTGTTCGTTTACCTCCTATGTCTTAAAAAAAAATACGAATTTCGGATATCACCACTTGCAAAACATACTTATAGATTAGGGTAATTCATTTCCGCAAACATTTATAGTCTCTGCTGAAATATAGATAATATGATACCGGTTTTAAACCACGATACGCCGAAATAAATCACGCAGTAGTTATGTATACACAATGCGGATGGCAGGGTGGATATGGTGATATACACAAACCGAACACTCATACCTTACTAATGCATTTTTTTATAGTTTGTTTTGTTTAGCAAGGTGTACAAAATTCACTCGACTGGGGAAGATGTTATTCTATACCCTTATATACACTACCGACACATCATAGTATATTCAATCAAAAACTATTAGTTTCTAAAATAATAACAGCTTTAGCTCCTATTTTAAAATGATTTCTAACATTATTACATGAATCATGATAAATGTTGCAAGTTAAGGTGAAGATACAGATTTCTTTTCGCAAAAGGCCTTGCTCGAGGGAAGGAAGCAATTACAATTATAAAGTTAAAAGGCCGCAGTGATTCAAGTTCCGGTAAACGAAAAAGAAATACGGTTTAATAATAAACTAACTGTGTCCGCGACTTCGTCTGCGTGGAAGTTTATTTAAAAACAGTGGTCAATAAAGTCACCTGAATGTATTAGGTCCATTGTCTACTTTTCTCTCGTACTTACGCAGCGTCGTTATTAAAACTACAATAACTTTTGATAGAGTGGACCGATTTTGATAAAACAAACACTAATTTACTCCCGAGGATATGCTTTACGATTTTCATGTAGTAGGTTTTATTGTGAACCCCCTACTTTAGCAGTGATGCGTGTTCATACAAACAGACAGATAGACAGACATTTCTAAAAAGACACTTTAGATTTACATTCTTATTACATGTATAAATAAGGCCTAAAATTTGTAAAAACTTGAAATTATAAGTTTCTATGGTCTAATTTTTTAAAGAGCATTTACCATATCGGAGCCGCTTGCTAAATTGTTAAAGTGTTATTTACGCTTAGGCTTTTTATGTGACACAGCGACAATTCTTTAAAAACTAAATTTACCGGCTTGTAAATATACATACACAAATTTTACTAGAACTTTCTATGCTCGATAATACTACCACGCCTGTACCCTTCAACCGATCGTTATGAAAATTGATATTGATATACGCAGAGATTATTTTCGTGCTATCCAATTCACTATTACTTAACTATGAACTTTTACAACGTATAAAAATCGCGTGAGGATTCGCGGAAATACATATTTTAGTAACAATTTGCAATCATATTACACCCATGACGTATTAACTCCTACTCATAATACGTTATTATTTAGGCAAATAGTCGCGCTTATATATGATCCATTTTTACCTTTCTCATAAACTATTTTAATTAATTTTAACTAGCGGGCACGGCAGACGTTGTCCCGCCCTGATTATAAAAAAATCCTTGACAAATTATATACCAAAGCGTTCGTCATGAATCACTTTATCCACTGGTGAAAGTCATATGAAGATCCGTTTAGTAGTTTTTGAGTTTATCGTGAACAGACAGACCGACAGACGCGGTAAGGGACTTTGTTTTATACTATGTAATGATTAGAACTTTATCTATATAAATTAAAATCAATTGCCAAATGTATGTAAACGCATCACTTCAGAAAGATGGCACTACTTGGATAATTCTATTTTTATTGTGTTTTTAATTGTCAAGACAAGGTTTGTATAAAAAAAAGTTATTTGAAAAATTGTGTGGAAAAGTAAAAAAATGGGATTCAAAAAATCTTCATATACAAAACTGACTGAGTGAATGAGACAGAAGTCAGGAAGGGGCCTTCAAAAATATTGACAGATTGACTTTCGGTTGCCATTTAATTTAATAACATGGTCTACGAACAATGGGAGTAGAGGGAAGACTTGGTCTCATTTTCTTCGTGGATATATTGAAACCGGCACAAGCAGCCATAGAGTAACAAACCTGTGCGTAGTTAATCTAAGCGGTTTCATAATTCTATGCAAGCAGCTATTAGAAGAATATTTTCAAAGTTTATTAATTTTACTGTTTAAAATGTTATGAATAAAAGATGCATGTGTCATGTAAACACCGGCTAATATAAAAATACGGAAGTTGCATATGTTTTTGTTTTGCGTGTCTCTGTATCTAAATGTAAATATTATAATCGGGTTTGTTTCACAAGGCCGCATCTATCGTTTTCATTGATTATTACTAATTATAGAAAACAAACGAATGACAACTTTGAAACTTGATTATTGTGTCACTCGATCAGTTCTGTCTGAAGACCGGTTTTGTATGTAGGTATTCGTTACGCTCGAGTCGTGCGGTCAAAGTTACGGAGCGATGTTATGATAGTAATGTTCAATCAATGAGTACTATATTGGCAAAAAATATCTTTAGATTTTAAACTACATATACCTACCTACCTTTATACGAAAATTATAGATCTTTCCACTATTACTAGTGGTCTATTACTAGTGGTTATTTTAAAATAAAGTCCTTTAATTTAGACCCATCATTAGATAATAACGATTGTTTAATAGTAGAAACATGTCAAAATGTGTAATTATAAAGCTGAGGTCATTGACCCGGGAAGATTAACGCGAGCTAATGATGGCAGTTTCCGTAACCAAAAAAAACGTTACGTTAAAAAAACTCTTCCGTTTCTGAATAAGAACAAACGGCGTTAACGAAATGACGAATAATGTTCAGTCTCTACGGGATGCGTTGAAAGTGAAAAGCGCATGATCCTGGTCATTCAACTCGGCACGCGCCACCATACCGTCTCTCTTCGCTTGTGTTATATGTATTGTGGTTAAGATTTCTCTCGTAACTAGAGTTACCGTATGTTTTTTTGGTGAGGACAACAAAGTGATCGCACTGTTCCGGATAGTAAGTTCAGTGCAATCGAAAATAACTGCAATAACCGAAGGGTTTTTATCCATCGGTAGTCGTCATACTGGCTTTATGGCTCTGGTCATATGGTTTATCAGTGGACGGTGTACATGTAATGAAGGCCGCTGGTTGGAATTCATCGATCGCCATGTATATGGCGAAAAACGCTTCAATAGGCTGTAGGCCCGGGAATTCGCTGCTACAATAAATAAATAAAAAAGAATATAGCGGTCATTTCCTACCATCCAGCAGCAATATTTCGACATAAAACATATGAAAACGCCAGCATTCGAGTTGGTATAGTCTTAATAATACGTCAACTGTTGAACCCTGTTCATTATTTACTTTAGAATCTTTTTTTTTTTCAAACTGACTACGCTATTGATCTAGGTCTTAACAGCTACACCGGACTACTATAGCTGTAGAATCAGCTTGAGTTAAGGTTATCTATACTAATTATAATATTATAAAGAGGTAAAGTTTGTGAATTTGTGAGTTTGTTACGTTGTAGTGGGTAATCTCAGGAACTCTACTGGTCCGATTTGAGAAATTCTTTCAGTGTTATATACTCATTTATCGAGGAAGGTTATAGGCTATATATCATAACGCTAAGACTAATAGGAGTGGAGCACCAATGAAGAATGTTTCAAAATCGGGTTTTTTTCCTCTTAGAGCTTGCGTGTTAGCGGTAACCCAAAGTAATTTCACGCGAACGAAGTCGCGGGAAGAGGCTAGTATTTATATATAGTTTTTATTATCATTATAGCTTATAGTTGTCGTATTAATTATTTTGATTGTAGTGTTATTAAAAAAGTCGAGACAATCATAAGGACTGCCGATAGATGTGAAAACTTAAAACAATTAAATAAATGTGCTCTCCTTTGAATTTCGGAATTTGTTTATTGATATTATTAACGTTAGTGTGGTTTTCATATCTATTGGCAGTAGAAGCAATAATTATTTACATTTTTAGAAAGTCTATTAACAATCAAACATATGATCAGCTGCAAAATATCAATTTTACATGTACATGTATGCGTCGCTAGTCTGACGCAGGCCGTGGGCTGAGCAAGCCCCTGCTGCGGACGATGGCTTCACCACCGTCACGCACCGCAAACCGCGCAAGAACAAGAAGCGCCCGAACTCACCTTCCGATCCGGAGGACAAATTGCCCTCTAAAAAGATCGCAAACGTCGATGGCGCGAAAGTGCCAAAGGCGACACCAGCGCCCTCTAGACCCGACTCGCCCGTGGCTGCGGGTTCCGCAGTTTCGGGCAAGAAGCAACGCCCACCGCCCCCCGTTACGATCCAAGACAAAGCGTCTTGGGTTGAGATTTCTAGCCTGCTGGAAACGGCAGGTATCCCTTACACCTCCGCCGTGAATACCGCTGTAGGTATTCAGGTGAAGGTAGCCACGTCCACCGCCCATCGCAACCTCACTCGTTTCCTTCGGGACAACCAGTGGGGCTATTTCACGCACTCTCTCGAAGAGGAGCGTAAACTACGGGTTGTGATCCGTAGAGTCCCCTCAGAACTCCCGACTGACGACATTTCAGACGACCTCAAGGAACAGAAGATTCCTGTTCGCGAGGTTCATCGTATGCGCTCTCCGCGCACCAGGGCTCCATATGATATGGTTCTCGTTGTCATCGATCGCACCCCTCAGGGGAAAGCGATTTTTAATCTTACATCCCTTTGCGGCCTCTCCAGCGTCATAGTCGAGCCGCCGCGCAAAACGTCTGTGCCCTCGCAGTGTCACAACTGCCAGGTGTACGGACACTCCGCACGAAACTGTCGCCTGAAACCCAGGTGCGTTAAGTGCCTCGGCGACCACTCCACTAGGGAGTGTTCTCGCACGAAAGACGCCTCCGACCCTCCGAGCTGTGTTCTGTGCCGCGGCGTGGGCCATACCGCGAATTATCGCGGATGTCCCCGCGCCCCGCGCACAAAGCGCCCTCGATACCCCAGGCAGGCGTCGCCGTCTAAGACGGCCGCTGCCCCCGCCCGTCCTCGACCTCCGCCTCTCATGTCTCGAGAGGCCTTCCCGAACCTGCCGGGCACGTCTCGTGCACCGGCAGGAGAGGCAAAGCCGCTCCGCCACCGACCCGCAATTGATTTTTTATTGAGGTTTACTCCTCCTCCGCCTGAGCCACCCTGAGATTCTGAGCTAACCTAAGCTAACTATTCATACATATACGAGTTGTTGAAACATATATGTGTACCAAGCATACATACCTCAACAACTCCTATATATATTTCGTATCGGATAATATTCTAAACTATTTCAGTTTGATAAGGGAAAAAAATAAAACCCTTCCACTTGCATGTGTAAGCGTGTATGCGTGCACGTGTGTGGAGGTGATATGTGTAATGTTGTCGCAGTGATGTAACATTTTGTGTCACTGTATCGCGCGAGCAACCACTCAACTTGTGTGATAGCTTGTACAGTGCCTACGTGACTTCGTATCATACAAATCGCTAATATTCACTTTTCGCCCCTACCATAGTACTTTTATCATAGTGCCCGTACCACAGTAATTTATTAATTTAATTTTAACGCGTTAACATTTCGAATTAAAGCATTGCAATTGCATAAAGGTGTAATTGCAATACAAATTAATAATAATACTTTATTATTCATTATTGTAATCAACGTTTGTACCGTAATACATACTTACTTTCACGATGCCTTTCTCAAGTAAATATTCCAATCGTAAGTCAGTTACTCTAAAGAAATCTAAGTCTAGGTCTGTTGATAGCGAGTATACTGAACGGGATTTACCGTCTTTGCGAAGGAAACGTGCTATCGCCTTTAAACGGTTAACTAAAACTTTTGAAGTAGGCGTTTTAGCGGTAAATGATCCTAGTCAGCGCGATTTATTTCTATCGTATCACGAAGAAGTCAAACAAAATGCGGAGAGTTTTGAGGATGCTCATTTCACCATTCTATACCACTAAACGCGCCTAAAGAAGTTTTCACCTCCCAAAATAGTACAATAAAAATACATATTATATTTTTTATGTTTTGTTTTGTATATATAAAAAAATACATGTTTTAATCGGATAAACGGAATATACATACATAAATCCCCATTGATTTAGTTTACTACACGAGATTATGGTAAATTAAATTTAGCATAAACATATTTTTTCTCGTTCTGCATACTTTTGGTCTGCACCTTTTTTTGCTGTCGTTAATTTTATTAATCTAGTTAAAAATCGTTTTCAGCATAAAAAAGTTAAAAATAGTTTTCAGCATAAAAAAATATAAACTTTTTACACTAGTAATTTTAGTGTAATGCTTAGTGAAAGTTACACAGTATTTTTCGTTTTGTTGAAATTATTGCGATTTTGACTATCTCTTGCTTGGCCTAGTTCAAAGACTGTTGATAAACATACTAGTGTGTTATTTACGGAATGCGTGCGGTTTACCATTATCTTTACATTATCGGTATTTAGTTCGTAATCGAAATACCTGCTATTTCTACTACCCTGTATACATGTAAATAGTACACCCGGCTTTGAAATATACAGCTATATATTTCCCATAAAATCTTTACTTATTCATAAAGAATTTGAAACGATAACACAATAAGATTGATATGGTTATTAAAAATTTAATGTAAGAATATTATTGAATGCCAATTATATTCAACTAAAACATTAATCAAAATACGTTAATTATATACTTTATTATATCTTTATGTATATAATAATTCTGTCCGTGTGTATGTGACTCCTATACTGGTAGATAGATTTTGATGACAATTTTTGTGTCTGTTCAGGTGGATTCAAGAATGTCTTAAATTCACATTTGGAGTCGGTAGGTGGCGCAGTGGTTGACTTTTATCATTTTTAATTATCAAAACCGGACAACGTCTGCCGGTAGCGCTAGTGATATAAAGAAACAGACTTCGAAAACTTACTAAAAAAAACACCAGAACGTTCTTAACCAATTAAATTAAAATGGCACTACTTTCAAAATTCCCCGTTACAAAAAAAAAAAAAATTCCAAATCTATTTATAAATAACAAAGTTCTGAGGTAACAAACAAATAAAGAAAAACCTTCGATCAACAATAACTAGATAAAGGGTCGGTGCGCAAAATACGTCTCGGTAAGTAACAGCTCACTTGAAATGTGAGTCCTTATTTTGTTTAGTTTGTTTGAAACACAGCCCGTTTCACATGCCGCAGTGTATTCAAACGATGCAAAAATAATACTCGAAAAAGTTGAAAAAGTTAAATAATATTTTAAGCTTTAAAGTAAGAAATAATATCAAATTATGAACAAAATTACCGATTTTAAACCTGTGACACAAATGTTTGGCCTAGGTCCTCCAACCGGGCACAATAACGAGAAAACGTACTTTATTCATTACGTTGAATTCACACTAAATGTTGTTTATGTTGTCTTTTCATTTGTGAGGGGAGAAATTTATTGCTTTGTTCGTTTTATCGTAATTATTAGATAATATTTTGAACATTTGTGACTTTATTATTAGTTATTATGGTTGTAATTAGGTTGAAGTTAAAACTGTTTTAAAACTTTTTTTTCTCCCTTTATTAGTAAACAAATAGCTATACATAAGTATATATTTACGCGGACGGCTTTTAGCTTCGATTTTATACGTGACCCTTTATCTAGTTATTGTTGATCGAAGAGAAAAACTAAATTGAGAACCTTACTTCTTTTGAATCCGCTTACAAATAATTACATGAATATACTAATCATAACAAAGAAAACAAGAATAAATGTCATCCATGTTTAAACAATTTAACGAACTACTGAATAAATGTTTCTGATATATTTTACTAAATTACAATACCTATCTAAGTCGTTACATTTCAAAATATGTTAAATCGTATTTTATCCTTTCGTAATAATTTACATTTTGTACATGTAAAATATGAAGATCATAAAAAAAACTAAAAACCTTATGAAGAGCAAAATTTAAGCTTCGTTCTCGGTAAAATGGAAATCTTAAAAAATGAAACATATCATATGAACGATTAAAATTTGATTTAGCTAATTTTGAAATGTGACGACTCATTATGAAATTATAATTCAAAAACAAATATAATTTAAGGAAGTACGATTTGCAGTTCAATGATTATAATTTTAAGAAATATAAAGTTAATACGGCATAAACTTTCTTTTACATCAAATAGTGCTTTAGCGAAACCAAATACAAACAGCACGATACCGGTTGCCTTTTAAAATTTTACGTTATTGTTATGCATCGAACGTAAGCTTTGGTTTATTACCTCTGTTCCTTTTTTCTGTGAAAATCCTTCAATATCATATATGTATTCGGTGTGTGTTTGAATTATTTTGCCATTTTTTGCACATTTACAGTCAATTCTCGAACAAATCGTGAACAAATTTTAATAATGATTATATATACCTTGTTGTGCCAACTTTGCTTAGGTGGTACAATGGTTGTAGCCGGACCTGAGTGGATGGGTCGGGGTCCCATCTCCTCATTGCACAGGTCCGTCGGACGAGGGGGGCAGCCGGTGTGTACCCGGTCTGTCCCTCTATAAGTAGGAGCCCGGCGGCCACCTTTCGCCGGGCGGACCGTGGGGGCGGCTCTACAAGGTTGATTAGCTTGAACGATCCCTTGCCGCCCCTACAAAACGGTCTGTCGGTACACCGTGGGGTTTTAGTCTGTGCGAGTCAGACATAACCCACCCTCTCCCCAGGGAGGGTGGCGTATCCATAAGGGATTTCCCCACGTTAAAAAAAAGGTGGTACAATGGATGATTTCATCACGATCTTTTCCTTCAACGGAACCCATCCCCCCATCCCATTTTATTTTTTGTGTGATATTTTCGTCAATTGTAAACCAATTTTAATGAATCGCTTTTTATTTGAATACTAACCACGGTCCCATTTAAATATGAAGAAGAAATTCTACTATATAGAATACCGCATATTCGATCTCTTCTCGTCTACAAAAGTTAATCGATATTCTAGTCGATTTGAAACCGATTTCAATGATTTTTATTTTATTTAAATTGCTGCTACTTCAAGGTGGTCGCATTCAAAATTACGAACCGTAAGGGTGGGAAATAAGGGATTGACCAGCACCTATATACGTTGCACTCTGTTCCCGTCACGAATTATAATAAAATATTTGGCAAAACCTGCAGTTTCAATGAAATTTAATATATGGTGCCTCAAACCTGATTTGATGAAGGAAGTGGACGCAACGGATTGGAGCTCCTCAACGGTTTGCAGCAGCTATATTGTGTTTGGGCTCATATAACTCGTCTTAATAAGGCCTTTAAATAGAGTTTTGATTGTTATTAAAAAGACCGCAGCCATGAACAGAGCAGAAGTGGAAGCGGGGCGAATGAAATAATAGATTAAGATTCTAAGACCGCCGAACGTTACTTATTTCATAACCTGTAGAATTCGTACGTTTATCACTAAAAATAACAAATAGGTAATTAAACAGACTTCAATATCAAAAATACATTAAAGAGTGAAAAATAACAAATGATAACTTAAGCTGATAAAACAAAACTGTGCGAAGACTATTTATTCAATATTATTTATGTAGACATAGTATTAAAATTAATTATCAATTTATGTAAATATATAATATTGTGATTCATTTATTTACAATTAATGTGATATTTCGTGTCAATACTTATTAATCTATAAAATAAAAAATATTAGTATATGCGCTACTTGATAATCTATTTAGATTCCATGTCAACACATATTCATAGCATCTACGTACAAAGTTAAGGTCCACCTCACGTCAGTATAGTATAGTAGTAGTATAGTACAGTATATACCACAGAGTACGTTATATAAATAGAGGTCGCACTCGTTCTTTCCTATCAGCGCCTCTATAATACTAGTTTCGAACTAATATCTGTTGGTTATAAATGTACGTTTATAGCTATGTATGTATGCATACAGCGGTACTGCGTAAATCGTATACAAGTTTTTGGTCATTTTCATTTGCAATGAATATATTCATCGTAAGGCAAATCTAAATCCAAGTATGTATATGCAGGAGTCAATGTTTATAAGTAGATCCGGAGATAGATAAAATTGTTTGTAGGAGGCAAGAAAATTTAAGGGAGCACACTCTCGTAACAGATACGTAAACAAAGAGAATAAAAATACATATTTGAAAGTTGTCAGTTTGAAATGTCAAAATTAATTGTCGTCCACCATATTTTGTTATCAAACTTGCCAAAAAAAAATTATATAATAGTGCCATCTAGTAAGTTGATTGATAACCAAAACTAGACGAGCCTTTTCCATACAAATCCGATTCTGAGGAAAGAAAATAGCCTGGTATATACATTGTCTATTTACTATAAGTTTTGAATTTTGCCTAAATGATACAACAATTAACCAAAAAGTTATACACAAAAAATATACAAATTTACGCAAGAAATTTGAATTTACAATTTTTACTTAGTCCATTTTCGCCTTTCTAAGTAATTTAATTGCACATAAATGTTATATATTTCGATTATCTACCGTTTTAAACATATTTCAAATTAATTTTGTCACGTATTACTATTCATCAATGTTAACTTTTGTATTTCTCGATATTTTTCCCTCATTTTTATTCCTACACATGCCTTTTATATTAAAAAAAATTAATATACATCAATTATTTTGATATCTTAACTAATTACCCTAAAAACACAAATTAATGTTCAAAAATTGGGTACACTAAAATTGTCCTCACAACGCACTATACGGCGTCAGACCGACACGGCACGCGCGTGCCAACACATGTTTACATTTTCGCTGCGTCGCCAACAGTTATAAAGAACATAATTAATAAATGAATATTATACCTATACATACAATAAGAATGTAAATCTAAAGTGTCTGTACTATTTCGATTTTTGTATAAAATATTGTTGCTGGTGTCTCGGAATAAATAATAAAATACATTTCAATCATTTTTAGAAATGTCAATCTGTCTGTTTGTCTATCTGTCTGTGTGTCTGTCTGTTTGTATGAACACGCGTCACTGCTAAAGTACTGGGTTCACAAAACCTCACCAAGAAAATCATGAAGCAATATCCTCCTTAATCTTTGTTTCATCCAAATCGGTCCACTGTATCATAAGTTAAATTTGTAATTTTAATGACGGCTGGCGGGACAACGACTGCCATACCCGCTAGTGTCAGATATAAAGAACATATAATTTATTGAGATGCCTCGTGGCAAACTATAGAACCGATATCGCGGCACATGTACGACGATAACATATGCGAAGATTTGGTCTCATTTTTTGCGTTAGTAAACCTGTGCGAAGCCGGGACGTGCGGCTAGTATAAAAATAAATACGTATGTAAAATTCAGCCGAATGTTTAATAATGAAGAAATTTGTAATACTAACGAAGTAATATTTTATTGTTTACACTCTTCAAAACACTATAAATGTTGTTTTAGACTGTTTATATCTAACACGTAATAATTCTTGTGGTCAGTTAGTCGACGTGATCTCTCATTTTCATGATGCAATAAAATCGTATTTTATATTAAAAACAACACGCGAACCTATTAAACTGTTGATCGTGTAAACGATGTGGTCAGTCATGCGTGTTACAAAAAAACTACCACTAAACAGAGTGGCACTCGGTGTTACGCAATACGTTGCTTATGCGCCGGACTCGCATTCGAGCTAGGTCAAGTGAAGAAAACAATAAACTATTGCTATATCCGCTCGGTTACTGCAATAATTACATACCGCCTCGGATCTGTTAATAGTATCTTGTTTATAATTACTTTGTTAAACAGGAAATCGTTTTAATAACAGTTTGCAACACAGCTTCAGGGTGGAAGGAAGACGCTTAAACCAGCAAGTTAATTGACTACATACAGATTTGCCAACTGGGGCATTTCACGTGAAGCGGACAACGAAAAAAGGTGAGGTTCTGAAATTCGTTCATATTCAGTCTATTTGGATTTCTAGTAGATATGAATGTGAATGCATAATTTTTTTTTTCTATCACGTTTATTTGCCAAGTTATGGGCTTCTAAAGAACAGTAACACCTGAAATTCAGATTTTTTAAAAGTAGTTTTTCGAATTTAACAAATTTATAATAAAATGTTAAACGCAGCGATTTACATAGAAGAATAATTGCTCTTTTTTAAAATAAAATAAAACTTGGAAAAAACTTGTTCAAAACCGAAAGTAAATTTTAAAATAATTACTTAAAATACACATAAAATATAATATAACTTTTAAAATTGGCAGAGAATTGGTTAAGGAGATAGATCAATTGATGTACATGCATGTCACACAGAGTACGAGGTCCGCGCTTTGCTAGGTAGATTTTTTTTGGAAAATAACGCACTTAAAAGATGTGATATTAATATATAGCGTCTTTTATCTGCTCATTCAAACTCTAAAAATGATTTCGGGTAGTTATTACTCATATGTGTTACACATATTCAATATTAGTACCTGGACGACCGAGCAAACGTGGACGTTCTTTAAAAAACATTTTTAATCATAAAAAATATATTTAAAAAAATCTCTCTTATAATTATAATAATACATTTTTATTTTTTTTTAAATATAATGTTACGTTTGCATCACAAAATCGGCATGTTTTTATCACACAAAAAAATAAAATAAAAGACATCTCTTTTGCTGTCACTCAGATTCGAACTGGGGTTAGAAGGCTTTTCGAAGCATCCGATTTCCTTCTGAGCTATTTTTATTTTGCCAGCGGTGGCGAAATTTAGCCTTATATTCTAGCTATATTTTTTCATTGCCTGAAAACTCAGATAAAAAAAATTTTAACGAATGAAATCTAGCTAGATCAATTTGTCGTCCCCGAAACCACCTACATACTAAGTTTCACGGAAATCGCTGAGGCCGTTTCCGAGATCCTGAATATATAACAATATAAAAATATACAAGAATTGCTCGTTTAAAGGTATAGATATGTCCGAACAGACGAATACATATTAAAAGTAGCAATAGACAAGAAAATTGTGTTGATAAAATGCAACTAGTGACAGCATCTCTTAGCCGGAAAAAAGAGTTATTTATTATCTTTAACAAAAATATGTAAACAAAGCTATATATTATCTGCAATTACTATTTCAGGAACAAAAAAGTTGGCATGCCTTTATTCCAATAATCGAAGGTCTTCATGTAAATAGCACCAGTTCTGACATAAATTCCCTTCATAAAACTGTAAAAATTATAAAGTAATATCGTTTTGTCTCTATTACCGTGCTATTTCATTCTATTGTCTTTATAATATTTACTCAACAGTTTTACTGAGTCCCAGAACTTAGTACAGTGCGACATACATGTACTTTAACCGATCTACCTCCTTAACGAATTCCGTGCCAACATTAAAAGTTATAGTATATTTTATGTGTATTTTAAGCGAAGTTTTGATGTAATAAAAAAAGAAAAAAAAATGCCCAAATTTTGTTTCGAAAAATTTACTTTCGGATTTGAACATTTAAAAAAAAAGGTTTTTCCAAGTTTTATTTTATTTTCAAAAAGAGCGATTATTATGCTATATAAATCGCTGCGTTTAATATTTTATTGTAAATTTGTTCAATTCGAAAAACTACTTCCAAAAAATCTGAATTTCAGCTGTGACTGTTCTTTAGAAGCCCATAACTTGACGAATAAACGTGATACAAAAAAAATAATTATGCAATCACATCTATACCTACTAGAAGTCCAAATAGACTGAATATGAACGAATTTCAGAACCTCACCTTTTTTTCGTTGTCCGCTTCACGTGAAATGCCCCAACTATAAGATCAATTCAAACCCTAATTATAGATCAACACTTGTGTATATTGTAACATTATGACCGATCCCCTAATTACTTATTTAACAATAGCAGAGTGATAGCCAAAATGTGTCTGCATTTGTAGTATTACGTATACTACAAATTACGAGGCAGACATCTTCCTACGAGTATATGGATAGAGAAAAGTTAAAGCCGATACATGACTGGCTATGCCGTCGATTTGCTCCTGCTAAATAAATACATAATGCGGGGTCGAGTACTAT
>MU160656.1:57414-70465 GCA_015888305.1 Antheraea pernyi | reverse complement strand
TATCATATATATATATATATATGATGATTTTTTTTATATATATATAAACATTAAAAATATTAGCCCACTTCTACGTAGTCAAATAATACAGTCGTTAAAATGCTACATAATGGTGATCAGTGACAATAGCTCTCTCGTTACTTCAACCGTAACACGAATACCAATTATCGCGAAGAATTACTTATATATAAAGGCAAAATATTAATTCATCAAATTATTAGTAGCAGATAAAGGGCGAAGGTACTCAACAGAAATTAATTTGGAGTAACCATTAATTTTCAGTAAAGTGGATGGTTAACAAGGGAATATTTGTTTTCTCGACAATAACCTATTCGGTGTTTTTGTTCGATAAGCAAGCAATAAATAGAACATTTTCGAGTTATTAATTTTATAAATCTAGTGGCTCTAGTCGAAATTTGATCATATTTCATTATTTTTAAGTTTCAGTATTACTGTGGTATCTATACCAAAAAGTATACAAAAATATTTAATTAAGATACATTAAAAAAAGCATTTTCGATATTTTTATTGATAACAGCACTAAAGATCGTGGATAGCTTCTTAATAAAATATGTCGAGGCAGTCGAAACTATGAAATAAATGTGTTGTCTTTTGAATTTTTAAAATAATTATAGTGGGAATGAAAATGTTTAAATTTCAGAACTTGTTTATTGAAATTATTAACATCAGTGTGGATTATTTTTACAAAAAGGTACAATTACTGATAACTGATTGAAATTATATGGGTAACAAAAGTATCATAACATAATAAATATAAAATCCAATTATAAATTGTACACAACATTATCAATTTTAACAGTAACCACAGTTAGCCTAGTGTGATGACAAAATAAATAATGGGGATACACAACTATCATACGTCTATGTCTCTAATACAATATGTGTCTTAAATTTTTTTAAGCTGTCATTAAATATGTCTTTGTGAACACATAATATCTATTTGCAGTCGAAGCAATAATTATATACATTTCTATACAGCCTATTAATCAATCAAACGTATAGTGAACTGCAAAATATGAATATTACATGTACACAAGCTCCTATACTACACGTCTATAGTCTGACACAAGCCTCGCAGGAGCAATACGGTCTGTCACGCTTACCGGCATGTCAAGAAGCGAAATTATAAATTTATCTCCTGCCCAATATACCGCCATACCAAAGATGCCTAAATTTATACCTAGAAAACTAGCCATCACCCAGAGAACTATGATCTGAGTTCAGTTTTACATAACCGTGGTTTGCAGTCGTAAATGTTACATCGCGAATGTTACGCAAACAATAGCCTCAAAACAAACAAATAAGTAAATACGTTTGTTAGTTGTAGCCGTTTTGTACAATAAGATAATGAAGAATCTAAATGTACATAATAAATGGAAACAAAAGCGCGAGTAGATGTGCCGCATTAGGAATGTATGAACTCATTTTCATGCATTAGCAACAAAATAGAAACGACAATAATGCTGTTACATTAAGATTAATACTCAAAGACTTTTTTTTACAACCAGCCAGTATGTCATCAATAACAAAAAAGTTTACTTACCTACCCACTTTGTTTGAGTAAATACTTAGAAATTAATTAATATAAATGGTAAAATTTGAAATATCACGCATGTTGCTTAGACTGTTTTGATGTGTGTATATATTAATACGTGAAGCCTAAACTTTGTATCCCTTTTTAACGGAATTGGGCGAACGGATGGACGTGAAATTTGGCATAGTTAAAGTTAAATATGGAGGAGGAGTGCAGAAAGCTATTTATTTTATACAAATTGTATTAGAAGTACATTAAATTAATTAAAATATGCGTTACTCACACTACTGCTTCAATTTTACACGACATATACACACATGTAAATAAAAAAGACATTTTGCCATCTGTCAATAAAGGACTTCAAAAAAGGTTGTGAAGGAGGTTGCTATGCTCGACTGTATGTATTATTTTACTCTTACGTTCCAATTACCCTTTTTCATTCTACAACAATCAACAATGATATTAACCCTAATAAAATTCAAACTTAAAAAAATCAATGAACTATGGTCGACTGTCAACCACTGGGCGCCCACTAGTATAATTAAAACTTTGAGTTGATTGTTTGTTTAAAAATGTCATATGCGATTAAGTACTTTATTATAATTTAATCAGAAGGACAATGTGTCGGTTCATTAGAAAATGAACAAAACCCAATTTTAATCGTCCATATAACATGTTCAATTTTTTTTAAAGATTTCCGGTTTTTATACACCGTGAACGAAGCTCAAATATGGCAGTTCGTGAGGTTTTTAGGTTTTTTTTTGTGATCTTTATATTCTACATGTGCCAAATATGAAGAGTTTGATAAATAGCTTAAAATATTAGTAACGGCTAAAATGGGATTTGGCTCATTATAAAATGTAACAACACAATTCGTTTTTTAAGAATCATTCTTATTTAATAACTACTGTTATCACCCACCCCTGGTGATGCTACGTCACATTCAAGAAGCGAGACTACAACACGACCACTACAACACGACCGAAACATTGACATTAGTGCCACCATCATATTAGAGAAATACATTGACACTAGCGCCACTATATTAGAGATGCACATTGATACTAGAGCCACCATATTAGATAGACACATTGACACTAGCGCCACCATATTAGAGATACACTTATATAGATTTCAGTAAGACATAAATAGGAACTGGATATTATTAAATAGAATTGATTTATTACTTGCATAACATTAGTTTGTGACGGTTATGATTATATTTGTGTTACATTATTTTCCGAATTATGAGTAAATAGTAACTGCTTTGACTTCCATAGTTCGGCCTATAAAAGGCAAGATGTCGCTAATCTATATTAGTAAACACATTAGAGATACATAATTAAGAATAATTATATAAAATTGTTGTATAGCTTAGATAACATTAATTTGTTCATTATTTATAATTTTTGTGTTACTTATATTATTTTGCGGAATTATTGCGCAAGACGTCGGTGATATCTACGCATTATTATGTACAAAGTAATATAAGGTAAAGTTCTGCCCAAATAAATAGTGACAGTATCTATGAAGTGTTAATTGGCATTGCTGACTGCATCGACACTATACGTGATTAATGTAATACTACTTTTTTAATTTCTGATCCATTCTTAAATAACGTTGATCAATAATTGCCTGTCACGCCGTTCATGTACTTGGGGGGGGGTTGTGGTGGGGGGGGGGGAGTAATAAAAATGAACACTGCACTTCAGTTAATAAGGTCTTTATTATACAATAACCGTGATAATAAAAATTTTGTAAAACAAACGGGAGTCCAGGACGCACAGGAATCCTAGTCAGGTACAAAGATATCTAGCATCGGTGTAGCGACGCTAGTGATTGAAGTACACTTGGTTGTTGCTTCTTTTATACGCCTACGCACAGGGAAGAGACCAGGTTAAAGTACAGCTACACTCAACCTCCGGGTCGCATATAATAAATAGTATTCTATAATTATGCCACACGACATACTAAAGGGCTATGAGAATAGTTGTTATATTTTAGTATTTTCATCAATTTTTTCGGGTTCTAATATAATCTGCTAGTAAAAACCACTTTTGGCTAGAAAACTGGGCTATTAGAATAGTTGTTATATTTTAGTATTTTCATCAATTTTTTCGGGTCAAAATACTAGTAAAAACGGCTAGTAAAAACCACTTTTGGCTAGAAAACTTATAGGAAATACTTCTCGACTGCTTCTAATCTATATCTACACAATTAACTAAAAGAGATAAAGCTTCTTTGTATGTAGAAAGTAGTCTCAAAAATTGTCTCTTTTATAGACATTCATTAATTGGAAACTACATTATCTCTTAATAGTATACACCTTATTTTTATTAATGCCATTAAGAACGGTAACTAACGTGTATGAACTCGGGACTGGTAACTAGTTATCTAATAAGAAAACAGTTGAAACATAAGCAAACATAAGTTAAATATCTATATTCAATTCTAAATTATGTGTGGACTACATATATTAGCTGTGAAATTATATTTTCCTCAAAACATTATTTTCATTCAAGAATCCCAGTTCTATATTATTCCTAAAGTAGATATAAAAGGTAATATACATTTTCCTTCTATTTATCCTCTTAATATACGCTAAACACAAAGGGGACCCGTAATGGTGCAGATTATTGCACGAGTCTGTTTGTTCTAGCGGATAATCTTTTCCTTATTAACACGCATTACCAAATGTAATTTTCGCTAAAAAGATTTGGTGGATTTATGCTTTCATTATCTTTAGTGGTTATACAATATTTAAAAATAATATGTATACCTAAATAAAGAAATAGATATACTGTATAAGTAAATAAGATTGGAGTAAATGATTGAACAATAACTGAAGAAGTAACAAATAAATGAGTAGAGGATGACCGAAAAATGTATGAAGGGATTGTGTGAAGAAATGATACATGAAAGGTGTGAACACTGAGTTTGATATCTAATAGACGAGTGTGGAAGAGGAAAATGTTTCGCTCCGACCTTACATAAGTGCAATAAGGGTAGGAAGATAATGATGTGGTTATTATTTCTATTCTTTTTACAGCTGTCAGTGACCTATGAGGCTAAGGCGGTATACTAAAATTTGAAGTATAAGTGCTGGGTGTCAAGAATTAAAAGAAGATGGATGGATGGATGGAAGATAAAAGAGGGATGGTTGGGAAGGTGGGCCTCCGGCGCTCTCACTGACCGAACGAAGCGCAACAATGCAAGCACTGTTACTTCACGTCGGTTTCCTGTGAGAGGGTGATACTACCCCGGGTGAGCCGACCCATTCATGCTGAAACCATTAATAGCTTCAGCGTACCTCTACCACCTACAATATCTAGGTGGGTAATAATGAAAATGATATGATTTTGTCACAATATTGCCTTTTCTAAGGCTCATTATAAGATTCCCATCAACTTATTACTGCATACTGTCAGATAAAATGAAAATGAATCTTTTACTTTAATGCGTCCAGTCGGCATAATATTGTAGCTTTTTCCTACAGGAACGCTAATTTCTGCTGTTTAAAATTCAAAGAGCTTGTGACCCCACTGCATTGAGCGCAAACTAAATTACTTAAAAGACGTTGGTACCCGCGATGAGATGTAAATTTTGTAGCTCATCCGCCACGCGCTTTGGAAAAGCAAAAACGAAATTTGACTATACTAATTTAAATCCGACTAAAAATTAGTTTCATATTTTTAAGATAAGTATCACTAATTACGCTAATGTTTATAGCCATTATAGCCAGTGTTAATAATACCTGATCACAATTTATAGGTTTTAGCGTTTGAGTACAATCTCATCTGATTATATATAACGATGTGGTACAAGGTGGTTGAGGGATTTTGTAGGTGGTAGAGTGACGCTGAAGCTATTACTTGATTCAGCATGAATGGGTCAGCTCACCCGGGGTAGTACCACCCGACACACAGAAACACCCATGTGAAGTAACAGTGCTTGCATTGTTGCGTTTCGTTCAGTCAGTGAGAGCGCCGGAGGCCCACCTTCCCAACCATCCCTCCCGCTTTCCCCCAAACGCAGGCTGGCAATGCACTTGCGACTCCTCTGGTGTTGCTAGTGTCTATGGACGGTGGTGATTACTTAACATCAGATGACTCGCCTGTTCGTTTGCCTTCTATGCTATATAAAAAAAAGATGGTAAACACGTCAAACCTATAAGGACTGGCTCTCGAGTGCAGCTACCGAAACCCACTCACAGATGCTTGATGGCAGATTTCCAACTTGAGAGTGGTAGCTAGCTAGGCGAGTATAGAAAAAGCCCTACCACCATTCTATGGTATCCTCACGATATTGTCCTTTACCATCCGACTCATTCGCACGGATTCGACCGTACGTTAAACGACGAGGTATACGAACACACTAATCACTGAGCTATTATGGTTTTGCTTTCACATGGTCACATTAATTATATGTCACGATGTGGTCCATCAACGTTGAATATAGAAAGGCTTTGGCATCCCGATAATTTGACTTCCTAAGTGCTTCAATAGGTAGTTCATAAAAAGAAATTATTGTACAAATAATTCATTGGTTCATGGCAGTCGGTAGGGCTTTTTCCAAGTCCGCCTATTTCCAGTTACAAATTTTTGTTCCCATTATACATATTCTTAAATGTGCGAAGAGAATACAAAGAAACATCATCCAGTCTTGAAGGCGGTTGTTTGCAATTGTACCCACTGTAATTTAGCTATTATTTAATAATTTTCTATGAAATGTTCACGTATATTTTCGTTTGGTTTGTTTCGAACAAAAGGGGTCATAAAGACAAGACGACCGAAGTTTAGTACGAAGGTGGTGTAACTGCAAATGAATGCATTTTAATCCATCAAATACGAATTCTATTCCGAGTTCTAATTCTATTTGTGTTAACCTTTTTCTTCTGTGTTTTACTTACACCTTATAAATAGTCACGATTTCTTTTACAAATCTATGTATAGATATAGAAATTCGTTTAGGAGACAGTACTTTTTTAAATCCACTGTAAATGTTTGTAAAGTTTTCATCTTCAAAAGGAAAAAAAGACTCGTTGTCAATAGCGTGTCTAAACTCTCCAGTCTTTTAATTAAAAATGTATAAGTATTTATTATAGACAGGACGCAAATTAAAAGGAAAAATAATTGCTCTCCTCGTGCACTCGCAATGAAAGGTGTAAGCCGTAAAGTAAATTAGAGAGAAACAAACAGAATTAAAGACTTTTCGTATAAGAATTCGATGATTTAAGAGACCCTCGAACCTTCTAAAAGTACGTTTCCTTTAAACGTATAATGGGCAAAAATAAAAAAAGAGCGAACTCTTAAGCTTATTAAGGATAGGGGGATCGATCTGAAGCTTCAAAACATTCCGAAGTACTTACGACGAACTTAGAACAAAACTCAATATCAATGAAACGTCTCGAATGAACGGTGAAAAAGTATTTTCTTGAGAAAAATAAATCACCTAAAGGGAAGTTAGCGTTATTTCTCCGCGTCATTGGAGGTGGGTGCCAACTTTTATCGCTCGCCGCTCAAATTAGTTCGGGGTTTATTCTTTTTTTTTCAATTCTGAAGTTTTGAAGTATGGATTTCAATATTGAATTTTTACTATGTCTCTGACCGGCTTTGTTGGGGGGTGAGGAATTTAATATATAACTTTCTAGCGCAGTCGCTTGGGATTCTTATTATTAGAAACTTTGAGAAATCCTACTTGTAATCTAAGCTGATTGATATCGTCTTGCTGAATATTAAATTGTTCTTGTATATATATAAAAGAAAAGCGTTAACAATAATCTAAATTTCACTTTTTGTTATTTAACATTAAATGGTACATTTTCAGAAATGTTATAATAATTATCTCAAGTCTCTTATCACATATCACATCACGATATGCACATCATACGTACCTTAGTGTGCGCACTGTTAATGTAAATTAACTTTTAAGCAAATTGTGTTCTCATATTTTTAACACTCATACCCACATTTATATTTAATGTTCGTTAATGTGTGGGACATTATCCTTAGTATGACCGTCTGGTTTGTGATTTTAGTATATTAAATAAACAATTAAAATAATACAATAATATTATGTACAAAGCAATGTTGTTACACCTAAAGATTTTACAGTTCTAGGAAATCATTTTATCATTATTCGCTTTGTGGTTTATTATCTCTGACTCATTTTATGTTTCGTGATCTCATAAAGCGAACCAAATTATAGATTAAATACTAAATAGAAAGCTTAATTCAAAGGCTAACAGAAAGGGAGTAATTAAGTAGTTTCGCCAGCTAGATTCGTTAATATTATAGTGATAGTCGGTAGATCAGAAAATGTTTATTTCTCAGTATTGTATCGTAATATGGGAAATAGTTAAGAAAGACTACAGCGATATGAAATATAAATAAAACAATGCACGCTAGATGGAGCTCCGTTAGTGGCACGATGAAGAAATATAAATCTATTTTCTTTTGCTTTAACATTTCTTGACGGACCGCACTTGCCAAGAGTTGCACCTACTTGACTTACAACACTACATTAAATTGAGTAAAATAATTGGGTAGTCAAAATCAAAAATGCTTTACTTAATTTAGGCCCTAATACGGCACTCATGAACGTTAAAACTACCATTATCATATGTCATAAATGGCAAACGAACTTGTGGGTCACCCGATGTTAAGTGACCACCACCGTCCATAGACACTAACAATACCGGGGGAGTTGAGGGGGAGAGGAGAGGGGCAGGGAGGTGGGGTTCTGGCGCTCTCACTGACCGAATGAAACGCAACAATGCAAGCACTGTTACTTCACGTCGGTTTTCTATGAGACGGTGGTACTACCCCAGACGAACTGACCGATTCATACTGAAACTAATAATAGCTTCAGCGTGGTTCTAACTCTCTTATAAAGTCATTTATCATACTCATCGAGAAGAACCGGCAAGAAACTCGATATACAGAGAGGAGTCAATTCCAGACATCACCATCGTTCACATATTGATCCACTCTATAACAGTCTTTTGACAGCAAAACCCGCTTGACATGACGCTTATAGTTACAGGCCGGCCATTCTGTAATACGCTTGGGGGCTTTGTTGTAAAGTCTAAAAAACTATTACTGGTTTTACTTAGTCCGAAACATGGGACGAGCAGTTTGTTACAGTTTCTGGTATTTAGTAGCTTATATGATAAAGTAAAATGCAATACCTACAAAGGCAAACTTATAGTATTTTTGTTCAAGCTCGTACACATCCGGTTTCGTTTATGTAAATAAGAAAGTGATTCACACAAGCGACTCGATATACTTGAGGGGTCGTAAAACTGGCACCGCACTGAGGCAGGCGGAGTTAAATGCGAGAAATATTAGACTTTACCGCCGTACGGTATCGTTTGCAACCGGCATTGCACTCTATATATTTCTATTGACGCGTTTATGTGTTCTGAAGTTTTCCCGCAGTCACGATTTCAGTTGCGCGTCATGCTCTGAAATAAGCAATTTATCAGCGTAATTTGGGGTTTTATTTGAATATCATGTTTGAAGTATTTTACGCTAAACGAAAGTGTTATTCTTCTTTTACGTTATTTTTTTATGTCATAGAAGGAAACGAACTGGTGGGTTACCTGATGTTAAGTGATAACCGCCGTCCATAGACACTAGCAATACTAGGAGAGTCGCAAGTGCGTTACCAGCCTGTCATTGGGGGAGGGGGTGGAGGGGAGTGGGTAAGAGGAAGAAGAGGTGGGCCTCCGGCGCTGTCACTGACCGAACGTAACGCAACAATGCAAGAACTGTTACTTTACGTGGGTGTTTCTGTGTGGGCGAGCCGACCCATTCATGCTGAAACCAGTAATAGCTTCAGCCTAGCTCTACCACCTACAGGGATAGGTTAATAAACAGTAATAATTTATGTTTGCAACAAGTATTCTATGTGTGTGTTCTGAAAACATTTTGAGGGGCAGGAAAAATGAAACTATTAATTTTTTGGATTGTAATGTTGGTGATGGGAGCCTAATTTTTGTGACAGTTACTCTCGACATTAGCTAAAGTATAATCTGTGTAAATAATGGGCAGTAAATGTAAATGTATGTAATGTATGTATGTGTGTATGTAATGTGTAAATAATATGCAAAGTTATGAGACACACTACACTGAAGATTATTAAGAAAAAAAAAGGATGACGAACCTCTGAAGAGAGTAGAATTTTAGGATTTCTATTATGGTATACAGAATATTCGACTGCATAATATATTAACTATGTTATTTTGTTTCAAACACAGATCACTAATGTAAAGTGTCGAATAATGTAAATAAACTAATAATGTATTCATAGTAGGTAAAGGCATATATGTAGTTAAAATTTCAGAAAATAATTCGCTTATTAACCCAAAATTATATATAATGGTCGAAATCCGATAATTTTTAAGTTTCAATATTATTGAGTTCTTTTTTCCAAAAAGTGTACTAATCTTTTAGATTTATAAACGTAAGGCTTTTGATGAATGAGGAATGAAGATTTACTATATAACTGAAGTACTCGACTCACCGATGTTAAGGAAATAAAAACTAATTGTATCCTATTATTTCACCTTTTTACTTATAAAATCATTGACAGTAGCACTAAAACGCATCAATACAAAAAAATCTCGTCAAAACACAAAGTAAATTCATTGAGAAACTTTAGAGTGAGATGTACTTACAATAAAAAGGGAGATGTGCTTAAAATTAGAAGCATCTGAATACATATACCGCAATATTCTTAGAATATATTTACTAAACTATATTATATACAGTAGCAATTTAACAAAAAAAATGAACAATAGTACTAAATTCGCACAAAAAACTATTCGATATATATTTTCCTTATAAGAATGGGAAGCCAAGAACAAGCCAAGGGCTCCGATGTTCCAGAAGAGTGAGTCCTTAAATCTTTCATCTCTACGAAGTATTTAAACTGGGAACAAAGGAAATCATTTGTCAGAATAACATTGGATGAACTGACAATGTCTTTGAAGACTATAAATAATAGTATTGGGGATTTGTGACGAATCGATATTTTATTTTTTGTAACGGTACTCGATTAAAAATAAAGAATTAAGTATATATGAAACTTACAAATATTTCATATCTTCTATATCTATACATATAAATCAAACGTATGTGTACTTTTTCGATTTTCGAGAAAAAAATTGTTGCCGATGTCTAAGAATAAGTAATAGAATACATTTCGATCATTCTTAGAAATGTCTGTCTGTCTATCTGTTTGTATGAACACGCATCTCTGCTAAAGTACTAGTTTCACAATAAAACCTTATATCATAAATCATATCTTCGGGAGTAACTTAGTTTTTGTTTCATTAAAATCGGTCCACTCTATCAAAAGTTATTGTAATTAGAATGACGGCTCGAGGTAAATACGAGAGAAAAGTAATAATCTAGGAGTATACTAATATTATAAAGATTATTTGTTTGGTTGAACGCGCTAATCTCAGGAACCAGTACGGTCCGATTTCAATTTATTTGAAATTATTTCAGTGTTAGATAGCTTATTTAGAGAGAAAGGAGGCTATATATCATCACGCTCAGACCAATCGGAGCGGAGCACTAATGAAGTATGTTTAAAATTCGGGGGTTTCTTTTTCCTTTTGAGAGCTTCTGCTCCGTGTTAGCGTTAGCCCAAAGTAATTATTTCACGCGAACTAAGTCGCGAGCAGAAGCTAGTCTATACTAATATTAGAAAGCTGATGAGTTTGAACGCGCTTATCACAAGAACTACTGGTTTTTTTTTTAATTTCTATTTATTTAGTTCTATTTGAAAAATTATTTCAATGTTAGATAGCTCATTGATCGAGGAAGGCTATATATCACTATATGTTAGAGACAAACACGGCATACTTCAACAGTAAATTAAATTTCAATAACATTAGATATTGAATTATTTTCCATATTTAACATAAATAATACGAAAACTAACTAAATTGTAAAAGAAAGTTAAATAAAATACCAAAACTAATTATTAATCAAAAAGGTTTTTTTAATAATATAAAAAGTAACAAACTAACAGAAAGAGAAAAAAATACTAAAACCAATTAATAATGTTATAATGGACGCTACTTTGCACTTCCGCCTGGAATTGATTGAACACTACTACATCTAACTGCAACAAAAAGCGAATTAATTAATCAATTTATCACATATACACATATATATTAATTATACAATATATAATTAAATTATATTTATTATATTATTATGTTTTTCAACATCTCTGTTACTTAGGCTTTTGCTAAGCAGCAGGAGTTACCTCCAGCAGAAGTGGCCAATCGGCTGGAGTTCAATGCTCCACGGAGAGAAACCGTCGAACAATCCTAGCATTATCGAGCAGTAGTTACTAATATTTCGCTACTTCTGTTACTAGTTTCAGATTTAAATCTTTCAAGAAAAAAAATGCAATCATTCAATCAACTTCTGGTGGAATTGCGAAGTAACGTCCACTATAATATGTAATGATGAATTTTTGCAAAGTAATGTCTTTTATCAATCGAAAAGATGCTTCTTGGATGCTAAACATCATTTTGTGCTTTGACTTTTATTAGAAATAACTTCAAAAAAATGTATGAAATACTTGTATACGAATGTTAATAATACTATATATATATATAAACAGAACATACACAAAAAATTAAATAAGGGAATGTATATAATGTGTCTGGCTCCGTGGAGTACTATTAAAACTTAACTTTGGACTTGGTTAAATCCCTTGACACGATATTAGCGGTCGACGACGCGTAGAGTGTCTGCTCCCTTCGTCTACTCGGTAATTAGTTTGTGGTAATGGTAAACAATTTTTGAGATATCGTATAACATCATAAAGCTTCTAAACCCAAAATTTATCTTGTCGAATAGGTTACATATCTACTAGACGCCTATTATTTGTTTTGTTTTTCGAAAATAATTGGGTACTACTTATTTTACAATTTTGTAACTTTCTTCACCGTTACTGAAGTAACTATGTATTTATAAGTGGCAGTGATGGTATACTTGATATATAAATGCAGCCTCTTACTCGTGCTTGTACCATTAATTAAATACCATTACTTTCGAAGAACTCTTCACAACAAATTGTACAATATTACAAATTTTCTTATTCTGTACATATGGTTTCATTGAGTGATAATCTATCTATACTAATATATAAAGCTAAAGAGTTTGTTTGTTTGTTTGTTTGTTTGGTTGAACGCTATGATCTCAGGAACTACCAGTCCGATTTGAGAAAGTTTTTCGGTTTTAGATAGCTCATTTATCGAGGAAGGCTATAGGCTATATATAATCACGCTAAGACCAATAGAAGCAGAGCCCCAATGAAGAATGTTTCAAAATCGGGCACTTTTTTTGCTTTTGAGCGATTACGTTATTATTATATGCGTTCCAATGGTAACGTGCTAAGTAGAAGTCACAATATTCGTCCAATAGGACAGGCGAAGGAATTAACCCATACTGCCAATTCTGAAGTTAT
>MU160656.1:36548-55162 GCA_015888305.1 Antheraea pernyi | reverse complement strand
ACTGGTCCGATTTGGAAAATTCTTTCAGTGTTATATAGCTCATTTATCAGGGAAGGTTATAGTATATCATTACGCTAAGACCCATAGAAGCGGAGCAGCAATGAAGAATGTAGCAAAATCGGGGTATTTTTCCCTTTCAGAGCTTCCGCTGCGTCTTAGCGCAAAATAACCATTCCATGCGTACGTAGTCGCGGGTAGAAGCTATTAACTAATTATATTATATATACTAATATCATAAAGAAGTAAAGTTTGTGACGTTGTAGGGGGTAATATCTGGGGAGTTAGAGAAAAAATAGTTGAACGAAAACGTTTCTTACGAACATTGCCTTAACGGTGAGAGATATATGATTGAGTTCTAGAAAAAAGTTGTAGCTTGATAATGCCTATGTGCCAATGAAGTGGGCACGGGTCAGCTAGTTACTAATATTTCGCTACTTCTGTTACTAGTTTCAGATTTAAATCTTTCAAGAAAAAAATGCAATCATTCAATCAACTGGTGGATTTGCGAAGTAACGTCCACTATAATATGTAATGATGGATTTTTGAAAATTAACGCCTTTTTTCAATCGAAAAGATGCCTCTTTGGATGATAAAAATCATTTTGTGCTTTGAGTTTTATTATAAATGACTCCAAAAAAGTATTTATGATATACTTGTATACGAATGTTAATAATACCTATATATATATATATATATATATATATAAACAGAACATACACAAAAAATTAAATAAGGGCATGTATATAATGTGTCTGGCTCCGTGGAGTACTATTAAAACTTAACTTTGGACTCGGTTAAATCCCTTGACACGATATTAGCGGTCGACGACGCGTAGAGTGTCTGCTCCCTTCGCCTACTCGGTAATTAGTTTGTGGTAATGGTAAACAATTTTCAGATATCGTATAACATCATAAAGCTTCTAAACCCAAAATTTATCTTGTCGAATAGGTTACATATTACATCTATTATTTGTTTTGTTTTTCGAAAATATTTGGGTACTAATTATTTTACAATTTTGTTACTTTTTTCACCGTTACTAAAGTAACTATTTATAAGTGGCAGTGATAGTATGTTCAATGTATTAATGCAGCCATTTACTCGTGCTCGTACTATTAATATTAATATGTTAATAACTCTCTTAATTAAATATTGAACAATTACTTCCGAAGAACTCTTCACAACAAATTGTACAATATTACAAATTTTCTGATTCTGTACATATGGTTTCATTATGTGATAAGCTATTTTAATTAAAATACGCAGTTAAAAAAGTGGGAAGTGCTTCGTAGATTGATTGTTTAGATACGAAATACCCCTTTCTACTATCAGATTTGAATTTTTTACTTTATTTTTGGTTCATCGACCGTAGAATGTACTACAGAGAATAAAGTCTCAGTATCGTTTCTAGGGATTCCATATTTTATAATGATTTCGATGTTTAAGGGATGTTTAACGCTAGCACTTAACGCTGCTCTAGGACTTACGTGGAATTAGCTATGTCGATGTGGTAAGCAATTGTTCCAGAATTATTTATAACAAGTATGCATAAGGCGAAATATTCATTGTATCTCTGGAGCAGTAATTGTATTATACCTATATCTATTTATCAAGTAGGGTTTTGTTTTTCTTTCTTAATTTATAGGAAACGATAGAAGATCTCCAAATGTCTAATAGTTGTTATTAGATTATAATAATTGCAACGATCATGTTTCCAGTTCGAACATCAATATACTATAAACATTATATGCCTTGCAATGGTTAACACATAGGATATCCTATATTCCTCTCAACGCCACAAAACCCCATTATATAGTCGCAACTATTCACGTATATACGCGTCCGTGATATGACCAAAGTTAATTCATTTAGGCGTCAAGTCAACGCTATGTGAGATTATTTTGAAAGCTCCCTACTGAATAAAATATATAACAGGTTGCTTCTTAGTTCTCTCAATGTTATAGCTCTAAAATTTGTTTCTTATATGCATTACAGTATCTTTTTTCGAAGCCATGTTTTTTAACTAAATTAAATACTCTCGAATAAATTTTATTAATTTTTTTGTTAGATTTTGATAACCAATTCTACATTACTATTACTACAATCAAATGGGTCATATTTTTTGGGCTATCAAGCCGATATTCCTGGTGACATGGTGCTTTGACATAATGGTAGCTTCTTTGTTATCATTTATAAAGAGTTTTTGCGACATCTTCGATTTTTTAATGGTATTATTTCTAATCCCGTTGTGGATAAAAAAACAACCTTATTACGAAAGATGCTACCAACATTAAACGATATCAATTTAATCAAGTATTAAAACAAAAATAAAAACTATTACATTAGAAACTCCACGCAGATTTTATCCCTGGTTTTTAACACTAATATCTTTGTTAAAGTGTATGTCGATTTATGACTTTTATGCGAGACAGCGAGATAAATATATTTTTTGTAATTCCTTGCGATGTTTTTAATATATGTGGTATTTGAGTTGGCATATAGGGGATAAGTGTTTGACATGAGACTACGAATTTGTAACGCTTTCTCTCTATCACTCAGATATAAAAAGATAACGCGCAATACGAAACCGAACATAGTCGAATATCTCTGTCTACTCTCCGACGTATCAAATCAAAGACGGTACAATAAAAGTCTTTAATTGTAATGTGTATTAATTTTATTTATAAATACCTAAATAACTTTAATCTAATTCTATTCATATTATGAACGAGAAAGTTCAAGAAAGTGAATTGATGTTAGTTACTCGTTCAGGACGTAGTTGTGTCATTCTTGTGAGCTAAATGTGGTATTGTATTTATACAAATTTCAATTTGGCATAAAACTTTCGAATCTATAGGAAGACTGTCAAATATTATATCAAATACTTCTCTTTTTCTTTTTGGGGAAATATCCAAACAACGCTTGAGCATTACTTTCTATAGATGTTCATTTATTTCATTTTCCATTCCTTATACAATAAGCGTAGTTATGTTTTCGGGGTGGTAGGGTTTTAAAGCCCGACTGGGTCGCGACCACCATGCATGTAGCGAAAAAGCCCGTTATAGTGATACGTTATGCGAGTCGCGTTTCGGGATCAGCTCATGTATATCCAGTAGTGAATGACTTTTGCCGTGGCTCGAGTACTCGAGTGAGATGATTAACACTGGTCACCTCTGGACACGGACGGTGGTTGTTCGCTCACGCAGGCCGGCATGACACCGGCGACCGGGAATAACGCATCTCTCGGTGGTTGCTATTGTTTTTGGATTGTATTGTGCTCACCATCAGGCACAGTGCAGTCACTTTGCTGTGCTACAATAAAAAAATTTTTAAAAGAATATCGAAGATAAAAAATGTAATTTTTCTTTCACGCTATATACTCTATATACAAGTTAGAAACACATGACGATAGCGCCAAAAATATACAAATGGAAGAAAGTATTATAACCAGCCAGTATATGGCGACCCGTCAAAGATTAGAAATAACATTTATCGTTGAACCTGGACCGTATTACCATAAGTATTCACTTCGTAGTTATGATAAAAAATAATAGAATAAAAAACCACTTTACCATTCAAATGGGTGAACATTTCTCGCATGGACATGGAAATTCTTCATACATCGATAGACTAATACCGAGCTAACAATAGAATCTTGTATTCATCCAATCATTATTCCCTCACATAAAGCACAATACGGTCCTACAAGGATCAATCATCTCAAACTCTTTATTATAAATCGCCGAACTGAAGGGTCTTTTAAGAACGACTTTCATTTTAGGACTGTTTTTTTAGGATCTATCTCGACTATTGAAAGTTATTTATACTAATATTAAGTCTAGACTTGTTTGATATTTTTATTATCTTGGAGTTATAATTTCTTATTCATGTGCATATAATATTGCTGTATAAATTCATAAGAATATTTGGGGCAAGACAGTAACGATCAATATTATAATGTTGGCTGAAGGTCTGAATCAGTGTTCAGAATAATGTTAGAAGACAGAGTAATTATATTCAGGAAATGGCGACTTCGAATAAGTTATCCTCATTCATAAATTAAATAAAATATCCTATATTAGTGTAATAAATTTGATTAAAGAAGGCGTGGCGTTACTTTGCGGAAATCCAGCATTAAATATTATAATGGACGTTACTTTGCACTTCCGCCTGGAATTGTTTGGCCGCTACTACGCCTCATTGCAATAAAAACGATTGTTCAACACAGGACGCTTTTTTAGTTCTTTACCTTCTTTTGGTTAGTAATATTTCGCTATTTCTATTACACCTCGCGTTTCTTATTCATGTGCATATAATATTACTGTATAAATTCATAAGAATATTTGGGGCAAGATAGTAACGATCAATATTATAATGTTGGCTGAAGATGGAAGTCTAAATCAGTGTTCAGAATAATGTTAGAAAACAGAGTAAGTATATTCAGGAAATGGCGACTTCGAATAAATTATCCTCATTCATAAATTAAATAAAATATCCTATATTAGTGTAATACATTTGATTAAAGAAGGCGTGGCGTTATTTTGCGGAAGTCCAGCATTAAATATTATAGTGGACGTTACTTTGCACTGCCCCGCCTGGAATTGATTGGCCGCTACTACGCCTCATTGCAATAAAAACGATTGTTCAACAAAGGACACCTTTTTAGTTCTTTACCTTCTTTTGGTTACTTATATTTCGCTATTTCTATTACACCTCGCGCAAATAAAATCAAGTTTTATGTTGCAGTGAGACGTGGTAGCGGCCAATCAATTCCAAGAAGAAGCGCAAAGTAACGTATACTATAATATTTAATATAATACACTCACGAGATGTTTTTTCTCTTTCTTTATACGCGTAAATCTCTGGAGCGAACAGTCAAATTAGTAAAATACGCTTTGAATTGCCTTCTATTGAAAAATGAAAGATACAATTTATTTAACGTCGCGCTACGTCACTCATAGGCAGAGCGATTATAAGACGAAGCTTAAGTCAGAAAATATAACTAAGCGTAAACGAAATAGTTAGTATGAGCCGCGTGGCATGATGCAAGGTTAAATGGTACGATTTAGCTAGTGATATAATAGAAAAAATCAAACTAATTATATTATGTGATTTTTTTTTATATTATAGGAGGCAAACGAACAGACGGGTCACCTGAAGTTAAGTGATCACCGCCGTCCATAGCACCACCAGGGGAGTTGCAAGTGCGTTGCCAGCCTGTGTTTGGGGGGAGGGAGGAGTAGGGGAAAGGGGAGGGGGGAAGAGGACATGGGTCTCCGGCGCTCTCACTCACCGAACGAAACGCAACAATGCAAGTACTGTTACTTCACGTCGATTTTCTGTCAGAGGGTGGTACTAGCCCGGGACAGCCGACCCATTCATTCTGAAACCAGTAGTAGTTTCAGCGTGGCTCTACCACTAAGTAGTAGTTTCAGCGTGGCTCTACCACTAAGTAGTAGTTTCAGCGTGGCTCTACCACTAAGTAGTAGTTTCAGCGTGGCTCTACCACTAAGTAGTAGTTTCAGCGTGGCTCTGATTTCAGTAATGATCCTCATTACAATTTCGTGTTTCTGCCATTTATTATAACCATATATAAGTATCTTCATATTACTTCCAGGCCAAAGTATGATATAACTAATGTGCGGAATTCGTACAAAGTTATAATGAAGTTAACTATCAAACAGTTCACTAAAAGCGACATTAGGACGTACAACTGTGTCAGCATCAACTCAAAGATCAAGGTAGAAGGAACCTCATATTATGTCTTACAATTAATAAGGAGATGATGAATAAGAATACTCTTATCCAAAATAATTGTATATTTCTGGCTTTGATTTTAATATAATATTTATGGAATATTTTGAACTCAACAGATATGAAAGCAGCATAATAAATGTCTAACTGATATTTACAGATACTTTTTATCACTATATATTATAAAACAAAGTCCATTACCACGTGTGTATGTTCGCGATAAACTCAAAAGTTACTGAACCAATTTTCGTGCAGTTTTCACCAATAGATAAAGTGATACATGAGAAAGGCTCAGATATATAATTTGTCAAGGTTTTTTTTTATTATCAGGGCGGGACACCTTCCTCTTGAACCGCTAGTTAACTTATAAAATTTAAAAAGGACTCATTCCACATATCTTTAAGTTAATAATAAGGATTATACAGTTACCAGTAAAGGCAGATGATATACATAATATTGTTTAAAAATTAATAATAAATAGTCAATCATAATTAGGAGCTCTGTCTACAGAACCTCTCTGAGTGTTTCTAAGTACTCCGTCTGCAAATTCTCCCTTAGGATTTCCGTCGTTATAGATATAACTCAATCAATATTTTTCTTGCAGAAATAAAACTTCACTCAAGTTCGTAGTCTGCGCTAGATGTTTACGAAAACGGTGGTAAATGTAATTCTATTCCTTTGGGCTAATGTTATGGACACATTACTAGCTAACTACAGCTAAGGTTTCTATCTACTCTTATATGTAAGTTGTAGCCGCCCGTGATGTTTTCTGCGTTTGTATCTTTATAAATAATGACGCTATAGATTATTTTCACGTAACTTTAATGATTAATACAACACACGTTATAAGTCCTCAGATGATAAGATTTATAAAATGTACCTATATATTTCGTTATATTTTGACCGATGCAAACAATACGTACTTACTAATCTATACTAATATTATAAAAGTGGTAAAGTTTGTGAATTTGTGAGTTTTGTGATGTTGTAGGGGGTAATCACAGGAACTACTGATCCGATTTGAAAAATCCTGTCAGAGTTATATAGCTCATTTAGGTTCGAATCCTTTCAACAGTTTCAACTGAGTCAGAGCTTGCAGTGAAGGAAAACATCTTGATAGTTGAAAACCTATCGTCAAGCACCTGTTGGTATGTTCTGACAGCTGCAATTGAGAGCCAGTCTCATCTAGGCTTAGCGTATTCATAACCTTATATCACATAGTCATTCAACATCAGGTATAATTGTGGTGAAACGTTTAAATTAATCTATACTAATATTATAAAGAGGTAAAGTTTGTAACGTTGAAGGGGGTAATCTCAGGAACTACCAGTCCGATTTGGAAAATTCTTTCAGTGTTATATAGCTCATTTATCGAGGAAGGCTATAGGTTATATATCATCACGCTAAGACTAAGAGGAGCGGAGTACGAATGAAGAATGTTTAAATATCGTTTTTTTTTTCCTCTTGAGAGATTCCGCTGCGTGTTAGTGTTAGCCCAAAGTAACGACGAAGTCGCGGGCAGTGGCTAGTCCTACATAAAATAGAATAAAGTTCTCCGCCTCGTATGTCTGTATGTTCGCATTAAACTTAAAAACTACTACTGATCAGGTATTCATACTGTTTCATTAATGGTTAGAGTGATTTACGAGGAAGGTTTTGCTATATAATTTGTCAACATTTTTTGTAAATCGGTTGAAATGTAACCATAATTGTTGAAAGTATGGGAAGAAGTCAAGCCGCCTGGGAGTTTTCATCGAAAACGTTGCCTAATCCCTTTGACATATAACAGAACAATTGAGATAATAAGCGACGCAGACGAAGTCACGGGAATTAGCTAATATTATGTATGCAAAAGTCTGATTGTTATTTTTTTATTATTTACTACACAAAAATGTATATAATTTCTCCGAGCGCCAATAGACGTGAATACTAAACTAACGTTAATAATTTCAATTTACAAATTATAAATAATTCACAATAATTGATTTGATTTAAAAATTCATAAAGAACACAGTTATCGAGTTGTTGAATACAGTTGTTTTGAGTTTTGACTTATATCCGTTATCCCTATGACTGCCTCATCGTTCTATTTTTTTCTATAAACATTTGATTCTAAGAGTCTGTACGGATGAGGCGTTTTACGCGCGAGACGACTCGCGCGTAGACGACACTCGCTCGTACCCGAGATACTAAAGGTACATGTATCCCGTCCAGATGGTGCGGCACGTTTCCTAAGTGTACTACCAGAGTGGACGCTATAATCTAGCGTCGAGCGTGGCGTCGCGTGCGGCGTTCGTGTCAAACAGATGCATTATTACATGAGTGTCCCGAGTGGTCGCTCTTGGAAGTTACACACGACACACGCGACGCTCCGCTCGACGCTCGATTATAGCGTCCACTAACTCGCGTGTAAAACGCGTTCAATGAGCGAGACTCTCGACTCGTACGCGGTACCCAGGTCACATTGCTGCGTCCAGTACTACGCGGGAGTCTGTCGCGAGTCGACATAGTTGTCAGTCGTCTATCCGTACGACGTATCCCAGCGTATGCGACGTTTCCTAGGGTAGGAACGGGCGTAAAACGCGGTATCTGTACGCAATGTATTTTGAAGCACGCGAGTCGTCTCTCGCGCAAATCGCCTCATCTGGACAGGCTCTAAGTCTATGAACGTTTGCATAACCAGAAGAATCACTCGCGTTGATACTAAAATATCTAAATACAGACATATTTCAAGGAGCTGAGGCACATAAATACTTATTAAAGTAAAATAACTAGCGAACCTATTAAGTTGATGAAGTCGTTGATATACAGTATGACTAGATCCTAAGTAATTATGTCAATCAAAAGTGAGTTCTGTGATGTTATTATAAATAAAAGTATCCACCGTATATTATTTCTACTTAAATATCATGTTTTTAGAGTTTAAACTGAGTTGTTGCTAACTGACGTATACATACATATCTATGAGTTATTCGAGCAATAACCGCAAACACAGAGAGTTGTTTTTCTCATGTTTACAGAGGATTCATAGCTAAGGAAAGTTATTACATAGTAACTATTGTTTTTAAACCCGCTATTAGAAAATGACGTGTGACGTTGCTATCAGGGTGGGACAACGTCCGTCGGGACCGCTAGTATATTCAAATTCAATTCAAACGTTTACTCAAAGAACGATTAGAGATAATTATTGAGTATCTTGTATATATATTTGAGGTGTAAGGGGTATCCACCCTGCTGAATAACGAACGAGGCAATGGCGAAAGCGGGGTGGTAGGGTTTTACAGCCTGACTGGGTCGCAACCACCATGTATATGGCGAAACAACCCGTCATAGTGGTTCGCTTCTGCGGGTCGCGTTTCGGGATTAGCCTGTGCATATCCAGCTTTTCGCAGGCCGGCATGACAACGGTGATCGGCGCTGGATAATGTGTCACTCGGTGGTCGCCATTGTTTTTGGATCGTACTGTGCTTACCATCAGGCATAGTCATTTTGACGTGCTACAATAAAAAATAAAAAAAATGGCAGGGGTATACTTTTATGCGTGCATCACTCAATTTTTTGTACTTCTGACAACGTGTGTGCAAAATTTAAACTAGATCGGTTTAGTAGTTATAACACGGAAGTGTAACATACAAACAAACTCATATTGGCATTTATAATATTAGTTAGGAAGTGAGGATACATGTAATAAGATGAATACTAATGAACGATAAAAGAAAACATGTAGAAGTTCAATAAATCTCTCATCTAATACGGTATCACATTATTTGTATTAAATAAATACAAATAAGTAAAATTGAAGGAACTCTTCGAATCCTTTGAACCGACTTTGAAGACACTTTGACGGGCAAATATAAGGATATTTTCAAAGCATTATATCTTTCCCATACGATATTTTAATCAAAACCAGATTTAAGTCAAAATTTACGTTTACCGAGTTTTCACCAGAAAGTAAATTAACATTGCGAGACGAATACGTTCGATTCAACAACCACTTCAACGATCACGATCAAAACTACGAAAATCTAGTATTTTTTTATATCATAGGAGGCAAACGAACAGGTGGGTCATCTGGCGTTAATTGGCCACCACCGTCCACCACCAGTACGAAAACTAGTTCGGAATCCGTAAGCAAGCCAAGTCAGAAAAGATAATAATAAGCCACCACAGAAAACCACCCATAAACGAAATATCTACGTTGCCACCCTGTGTTTAGGTGGGTTATCCGGCGCAAATCCGAAGTTATTTAATAAAGTGAAATAAAATTTAATAAGTCCATGTTTTAATACAAGATAATTATTTATCTAAAAAATGCATTAATTCAAATTTATGTAATTTTACTTTAAAATAAATGTACGCAGTATTCTCAGTGACATTGCAAATTCAGTGTTATTCTAATTATTGTAGTGTATTATGCTTTCACTTCATTTGAAGTTTATATAATTAAAAATATACTGAATTAACTACGAACTCTTTTTAAATGTTTATTTAAACATATTTCTGTTAAAATAAGATAGATAGTTTCTACAAAGCCTAAATATGAAAATAATTACACTGTTTATTTCTACTTCTAGAATAGACTTGAAGCGCTTCATTTATTTTTAAAATAAATTTAAATGGAATGTGTAAACATGGCCACACTTGAACCATATTTTCGCACAACATTTACCTCTTTTTTCAATTAAGGGAGCGCTTAGAGGCTAAATACTAAAACATCAAAGCAAAAAAATACATCACAAAATTAATGCAAATAAAATCTGGATTTCCCTTGAAACAGAAATCATTTTCACGAAAACTAAATCATAGGCAGCTGCTGATTTATTAATAAATTAGCTGTGCCCACGACTTAGTCCGCGTGGCATTTTATGTAAAAATAAGTGAATAATAAAGTCATCTCAATGTATTAGTCCATTTACTTATCTCTCATACTTAAGTCGCGTTGTCATTAAAATTACAATAACTTTTGATAGACTGAACCGATTTTAATGAAACAAAGACTCGACGACGACTCGAAGACGCGACGCCATCGATTGTACCACTCTGGTCGTCGTACACTTAGTGTTATCATATAAAAAAATGGAAATCGTTTTTTTTTCTATAGTTGAAGTTCGATCACTGTTTAAACACACGTATCAATAAAAATACAACTATTTCCCATCTCTATCATATACCTCTATATCTAGTGTACCTTAAATACCATTTACTAGTACCTACGTGACGTTATGAAAGTTTTTATAGCATCAAAGAGTTTGCCTTTACACGACCATAAAGACGCTGGACCGGGGCACTTAAGAATTATCTACAAAGATAAAGAAGCAAGAGGCATATTACGTTCGCTTTATTGCCGATCGCGGGCTTAAGGATACTGTTTCAAAAGTGTAGAGAAATTTCGTTAACACAGTGAACACAATGTTACGTGATTTATATGGACCTAGCTTTTGCTCGCGGATTCGTCTGCATTAATGTAGATTTTACACATTCCTCGAGAAGAATCCTTTTCTGGTTGAAAATGTCCGTATGACAAAATGAACCGTATGTCCATATATGTGCTCCTGACAACGTTGAGTAGTTATTGCGTGAAAATATGCCAACTCACGCGATGCTCTACAGCAGATGTTAAGTACAGTATAATACCTGTCTTGTAATTTGGTATATCGAGGAACAGACCTAGAAGGCTAATTTTGGTTTCTTTAATTGAAGATGGCGTAACATTGCGGGAATCCACCATTAAATATTACAGTGGATGCTACGTTGCTCTTCCGCCTGGAATTAATGTAACGTCTCACTGTAACAAGAAACGTTTGATTTTATATGCACGAAGTGTACCTGAAAAAGTTAAATCTGAAACCAGTAATAGAAAGAGCGAAATATTAGTAGGTAACTAAAACAACAAAAACAAATTAAAAAACGTGTCCCTGATTGAAGGTAAACCTAATATTTGTTGACACTGTAATATTTAAAAATATATATTTAATTAAAACATGTTGCAGATTTAAACGTGCAATGACCACAATGGATTAAACGCTCTCTGTAATTTTGGGCTTTATGTCTTTTTATAAAAACCAAATGGACCAAATCAATAATGTTTATTTGTGAAAGTATCTTTTAAATTTTAAAATGATTATTGTTTGTCCGGGTTAGGTTCTGAAACGGCTGATCTAATTTTGATAAACTTTTACTGACAGATAAAATAATTTCCAGAGTATTAGCTAGATTTGTTTAATAGTGATAAAAAACACACACTTTTAGAAACTTACGCGGGCCGGTTACAGCGGTGACCGGCGATGGAAAGTTTGTCTTTCGGTGGTCGCCATTGTTTTAGAATTGCACTATGCTACAATAAAAAAAAAGAAAAAAATATATATTGATGAGAAACATCATATGTAAAAATACACATATTCTTATTGCATTCTTGGTCACGAGAGGACCTTAATTTAATATGGGCCGCTCGATTTGTTTACAAAGGAAAAATTTATTCATGAAATTTGTTTTCGGAGGGACCAATTGGGCCCGGATAAAAATAAACTTCGCCAACTTACTCTGACCTGGGACCGTTGTGACGCTGAACAATACTCTTCATATTTTCTTAGATTCGTCTTGTGTGATGTACTTGACGTGACCCCGTACCACTGAAAGTCGTTTATTTTATTACTTGGTTCTGTTTTCGACAAGCAATCGTTATTGGAGAAGAGTTTAAGCATGGAGACTACATATCTGTAAGCATGAGAACGTCCACAGATATTGCGACGACTTGCGAAAAATTGGGTCAAATTAGATAATTGCTAGAGGGTTAGATAGACGTTGTCCCGCCCTTATTATAAAAAAATCCTTGACAAATTATATATGACATTCCTCATGAATCACTTAATCTACTGGTGAAAATCGCAAGAAAATCCGTTCAGTAGTTTTTGGGTTAATCGCGAACGGACGGACAGACGCGGTAGGGGAATTTGTTTTATACTATATAATGATGATGACAATGATTATTCGGAATACAGGACAGTGGTAGCTACACTGAAGCGTGAATACATTGACAGAACGAGATGGAGAAGCATCGTGTCTACCCGCTGCCTCAACAGTTTGGGGATACAGGATCCCAAGAGTGAGAGAGAGGTATGTTTTGAAACAAGTCTACTTTCAGTAGTATTATATAATTAACCAGTAGAATTATTAATAATGAAAAGGAAACAATTTACTATGTCCCATAGTAGTGGTAACTACAGTAATATAGCGACAGCGACCTGGTAATAAATTTTATGTATTTCATAATTTTGCTATTAGAATTATTTCAACGAAATCATCGAAATGACGCTATGGGCAAGGTGATTTATACTAATGACTTACTACGAGCTAGCTAATAATAAGAGAGTAATGAAATTACTATCGGCTTAGCAGTTAGTCAATTTTAGCAATACTTAATACATCATCAATAACGCTGTAGTGGTCGGGCGATCAACTTCACTGCAGCACACCCGCCGCAGCCCCCTTCGACAGCATCTCAAGCCTAGGTTCGATCTTCCTGAGTGGAATCCTCGAGCACGCTGTTAATGATATATAATGCATTCACTAGTTGGTATATAACCTATTAGAAACCTCTTTGTTTTTTTTTAGATAACCTTGCCATCATTTTAAGATTCAAAATATATGTACGCGTCCGTGAGGCACATAATTATGACGTCCGTGCGGCATATAATTATGAAGGTATGCATTTGTGTCTCAATAATGTATATATTAATTTTTAACTGAGTTTGTGTGGCTAGTTTTTTATTTGAGTTGGCGTTGTTCTATTGAAGGCACACCTTAAGTCCATGTTTGGCGACTTTGGCACTCTTGAGCTTAACCATTCGGCTAAATACCTTAAGCTAAGTTACCAGCGGTTATCCGTTCGACAAAAACAACATTTTTGTTTGGATCTGTAGATATTTTCTAAGTATATTCGGAGCTGTATTTTTCTATCTATCTATGATAGCTTATTTATTACAATTACAAATACATTATTAATTTTCAATAGGTTTGAGTCGACGGATAGATGAAAATAAAAGAAATGACGTCACCGTAACGACATTTCATTTTGTTTAATGTTAATACACCAACAGCCATATATAACGTCCCAAATAACATCAATGTTACGAACAAAAAAAAAACTCATAAATTTTCATAAAAGTCTAATCATGATGCATGCGTGTTACATCAAATATATTGTTGCATTAGCGAAGAGGCGTGAGTGAAACTAAAAAAAGAAATCTTACGGGTAGGCACATTGTGTAATAGGATTTTTTATTTATTTACTAGTTTTGGGCCACGACTTTGTTCTCATGGACGAGACGAGAGTTTGTATATGTAGTTATTTGAATACTCTATATTTAAAGAATATATATTTTGTTATATATTGACTATGTGTTACTTATATGCAATGTTCTTACTGAGATTATAAATGCGAATGTGGATTTCTTTGTTTGTTACGCTTTTATACATTAACTATGATGATCATGAACTTTTCACCCAGAAAAAAGTACTGTCAAGATAGGTCATTTCTGCATTAAGGCGAGCGAAGTAGCGAGCAAAAACTAGTGTAATAATAGAGACGTGCAGAGCTGTGACCATAGCTAGTATGATAAACTTTTGATGTAAGACATCTATAGCGGCGGGTAAGACTAACTATTGACGTAGCGACGCGTCGCCATGCCATGCATCGCCACTCTATATGTTTTTTTTTTATATTCAATGAATAAACAGATGAACAGGGGAAACAGACAAAGTTTCTTGAAAAAAAACATTTGATAATGCCGTATTTATTTCTCGTCATAAACTATCCCTTTACCTGTACAAACTAATTTCGATGTTTCACATCTGCCAAGCGTCCCGCAACGGCTCACAGTTTTTTTTACCGGACTCATTGACATTGGACCATACTATGAATAGTCCGCTAGATTGTATTTCTTTCTATTAGAATATGTTTTAAATAAAGTATGCTATAACGCCCTTGTTTTATTTAGTAAGTCACAGGTATACCTTTCCAAATGAAACATGGAATGTTCCAACCCTATTTTCAAACCTAGACGATAGACGAAAGCACTAAGGAAACCAGACTAATAGCTGTATGTATAATTGAATGCGATACGCAAGAAACCAGGAGAGTATTGCGGCAGACGTGATAAGAAAATTTGGCACACAACGATGCAATTTTCTTGTCTTAACATCTAGATCGTTTTAGGAAAAATGCATCGTTGTATTTTACAGTGATAATAAATTGGTTGCGCAATAAATTTTGTGAAGTTTATGGCACTTTGTGGGTTTCCAAAGGAATTATAAATGTTGTTCTTCCAGGTATAACAGGAATTGTTTTTATTAGATTTTCTATATAGAAATGAAAACAAAAATCAACAATATTTTTACAATTAAAAGGCACTTATGGGTTGTGAGGGGTGTCGAATAACATCTAAGACTTGAGACATCCAAGACAACCTCACCTGCACGTGGTGCACCCTGCTGAATAACGAACGAGGCAGTGGCGAAAGGTAGGGTTTTACAGCCCGACTGGGTCGCAACCAACATTTATATGGCGAAAAAGCCCGTCATAGTGATTCGCTTCTGCGGGTTGCGTTTCGGGATCAGCCTGTGCATATCCAGCTTTTCGCTGGCCGGCATGACAGCGGCGACCGGCGATGGATAGTATGTCACTCAGTGGTCGCCATTGTTTTTGGATTGTACTGTGCTTAGAGCAGTCATTTTGCTATTAGATAAAAAAAAATCTTCTTCTCATCGTCTTTGACCTCATCTTCTAGCCTGATTGCTTCGGAAGAGTCAACATCGATGTAATGATGCTTCGTGATGGAGCGAAACACGTGTACGTTGTCGTGATTACACGTCAATCTGCAACATATTTTAATTAATTTATTGATAATTATTATATTTATAAAATTAATTGTATATTGTATAATTAATATATATGTGTATAAATTATATATTGATTAATTGATTCTTTTTTTGTTGCAGTTAGACCTAGTAGTATTCAATCAATTCCAGGCGGAAGTGCAAAGTAGCACCCACTAGAATATTGTTAATAATGAATTTTTCTAAGAATTTAAGAGTCCTGGTGGTTGTCTGGTTTGGCCGGTGAAATATCAATCCGATGCCCACAGGCTTAGAACTCATCGTGTACTAACGAATTCTTTGGAATTCGCGTACATTTACGTTAATTTTAATTGGTAACATCATGAGGAAACCTGAACTCGAGAAGTGTTCTTGTAGTACCATCGTACGTGAGGAAATATAGAACTGTGGATTGCTCGGAGTTTGCAATAACCTATATATACGTCATGGGCAGGCGTGGTGATTATGCCCATGCCTTCCTTCGGGAAAACGGCGTATGATCCTGCAATGGGTCTTTTACAGACTGGTGATGATGAAGAATATACCTATTAATTTAACAATTTAAACAGAATTTTATACATTTTTTAAATAATTTAAAAGTCGTATATCATTACGATATTATTTATTTAAATATCAAGTAATTATTATTTACATTGTAACATATACACATTACATTTTTACATATGGACCTTCTAAATTATAGGTGGAAAATCACCTAATAGTTTGTATCATGTAACCTGAAAATGTATGCAGAAGGTTCTGGTAAAAAAAATATAACGTTTTAGCGTGGGTTTATATTTTAATTTCATCGATAACACGCGTTCCCCACAGTTACAACACAAGCAAGCAAGCAAGAAATTATATCGTGTGTACCATATCAGAGATGACAGATCACAGAGAATGCAACGTCATTCCGAGTACCGCGAGTAGCCACGGACGACGCTAATTGGCTGCTCGGGATATCACGCGATCTAGGGTGCGTTCAGAAATGCATCGTGCTACAATGTTTAAAAAAATACTTATAAAGATATCAAATTTTATGATAATCAATATTTATTAGTTTAAAGATCTTTATAAATAGTCACTTTATTTAATGTCGTAAGACTTATGTGTCTTACATTTAGCAGACATTTTATGTTCCATCTCACTATTTTACATCGTTTAATGGTATGTGTAATTATTAATACAGGTACTCGTTTTTGCACTCACCTGACAACACAGATTTTGCTCGAGGCAGCTCTCGATTATGAGTAAATTGCCCTCCACGAAGTATGTACGTATGTATTTGAAGTTGAACTCCAGAATATTCCTTCAAAAATGTTTGTGTACATATAATAAATTACGAATAGATAATGAGGTAGATGACTGAAATACATGTTAGAATTTAAATTATATACTTCATATTTTAACTATTTTTAATGATATGTTTAATTTTGAAATAATATTGTTTGATTATATAAATGGAGGCAACGTTGCAAGGACAGTTATAAAAGTATGACGTAAATGTTAAGTATTAAATCCTCTTTATCATTTAATTGATCAGTCACTGAATACCAATTAAGTATTAATAAAATAAGCATATACCTTAAACAGCAGATACATTAATACTCTACTAAATATACTTAATACTTATCTTCAGAAAAGTGAACGGTACGACAATCCACGTGAGCATAATCCCCACTCCTCTTGTACTGCGTCTTTCATAGCCTTGCTTTATATTAGAGAGTAGGGCTTAATATTTCTAACAGTACACACAGACTTTTTACCTCAAGACCTTTGCTCCGACATGTATCATGTCGACATCTTTACAACAAGACTACTTAATACATAAAACACGCAGTGTTTCTAGCAGATATTAATACCTCATTCTAGTAATTATTTATTCATGAACGTTCTGTTAAAATGGCTTATATCTTAAACACCCTTATTGTTAAAGTCAATAATATAAAGGAGCATTATGGAGACTGCAAAAAATCACCTGAAACTGAGACTCGGTAGGAATATTTGGAAGCCATAGATATGTATAATATATATATATATAGAGCAATATTGCGTAGGTTATCTGTATAACATAATATGTTCATCACATACTGTCAAATAAAAACCTACAGATAATGTTAGTCTAGTTCTAAAATTAACTAAATGCATTTATTGTAGAATTAAATGAAGATTTACTTAAAACAAAAGAGGAGTATAAAACAATACAATAATATGATTTAACGTTTAAAACTAAAACTGAAGCGATGATGGCTTCGTTGATAACGTATTTGTGGATACAGCGTCAATGGACGTAGGTTTCAAATCCTTACAATTATATTGGAGCTTTCGGGGAAGGAAAACAACGCGATGGGGCAGGATTTTTCTAAGCTTGTCCGTTAGCTAGCTACCAACTTCACGTTGAAAATCGATCGCCAATAATAAGCAAGTATAAGTGTATTCCGGCAGCTGCTCTTGATATCCAATCATCTTCTAGACTTGTCGTGATTACCATCTTAATTTAACACCCTATGAGATTGTGTTCAAATGCGAAAAACCTAAAATGTATTTATTTTAATGAAATAACACTAATGACCTGAGACTATATGATGTCACCTTGTTTCGTGACTGATCGCTTTTAACCAATCCACGTCCACGGGTATGACGTGATCGGTATAAACCAATGCTGGCGTGAATTGTTCGAAAATTATTGGTTGAGGGCGACGTGACTCAAACGTCGACAAATAAAACAAAGCAAAGCAAGAAGAACAACCATTTAAGAAAGAAGTAAGGCATTCCGTTGGGGTGTAAGTGGTGTCGAATAACATTGACTTATTGAATAAGACTTGAGACCCAAGCCCGAATAACCCAAGCCAACCTCACCTGCACGTGGTGCACCCTGCTGAATAACGAACGAGGCAATGGCGAAAGCAGGGTGGTATGGTTTTACAGCCTGACTGGGTCGCAACCACTATGTATATGGCAAAAAAACCCGTCATAGTGATTCGCTTCTG
>MU160656.1:2098-25730 GCA_015888305.1 Antheraea pernyi | reverse complement strand
GCGATAATAATATCTCGAGGGCTCCATCCAGGGACAACCTCGGCTCGAGATATTATTGAGAGCCACGTAGTGTATGGGAACGAAAGAGAAATCCTTCCTTCGCGGCGGCGCGGGGGTCGGTTACGCGTGCGTGGGCGCAACACGCATTTGAAAAGATCGAATTTAAATTTAATGAACGGCGTCGGCGCCGGAAATTAAAAATAGACATAGCAAAAATTATTATTATTACTCGATCGTTTTAGAGCGAGATAGACGTAAATACACGAATTTATTGTATCTATATGAGTTATTTATATTGAACGGCGGCACGCGCGAGCCGTTGTAGGGTATGACCCATTCATGCTGAAACCAGTAATAACTTCAGCATGGCTCTACCACGTACATCTTATCATTTTGTTAGGTTAGCATAATCATAAATCATACCCTCGAACAGAAGACATTTCATTCTGTAAGATTTGCGATTCTGGGTTGGCCCGTGGGTAGAAGATTTTCAAGACTATGGATTAGTTTTAGCCAATCCACATATGTTTATCCCAAATGTTTAAAACAATTGTTCACCCGTGCGAAGCCGGGACGGGCCGCTAGTATTCCATAATTACTCGAATTTTTAACGTATTCATGATGACAAAAAAGATTGAAATGCGATGAAAATGTAACACTAATCAATAAACAAATGACTACTTTTGGAAAAAGAATTCCATGTTTTTAACATAAAATTAATTTTCATTTAAAATTCTTAGCCAAACAAAACATATTTTGATTTGAAATGACCATTACTGCAGAACGGCAATTTCATAAGAAAGGCCTATTATTTACGTAAAAATAACGTAAAATGTGATAAGAAAAACTGGCAGCGTAACTTATTTTCTGTAGCTCAGCCAGCTTCTTATTAAAGAAGTCAGTATATCCCATCTCTGTTTTGAAATGTTTGAAGCAAATCAAGACATCGTTTCCAGCTTTTTTTTATGCTATCGTTGGTAAACGAACATGTGGGTCACCTGCTGTTAAGTGATCACCACCGTCCATGGACACTAACAACACCAGAGGAGTCGCAAATGCGTTGCCACCCTTTGGGGGAAGGGTTAGGGAAGGCAGAGGGAGAGGAGAGGGGAGGGGTGGTGGGCCTCCGGCGCTCTCACTGACCGAACGAAACGCAACAATGCAAGCACTGTTACTTCACGTCGGATTTCTATGAGAGGGTGGTACTACCCCGGACGAGCCGACCCATTCATGCTGAAACCAGTAACAGTTTCAGCGTGGCTCTACCACCATTAAGCTCAGTACGAACTCGTTTAAAAACAAATGCCTAATAATTATTATTCGTAACATAACATAATTCTGAACAACACAATACATACCGTTCTATACCCTCCGGCAGATACATAAATCTCTCCACCGCGGCACCCCGAACCCCAAAAAACAATAGGGAGCTAGTTCGCAGTAAATACATTAACGAGAATGTACAACACATTTTTATTTCGCGGTCGGGTTTTTCACATACAGTTTTTGAATACCAAGCGGTACGCACGTGAATCAACAAAGCACTTCTCCGCTGTTATATTTTATAAATGTTACAGTTTAGGCAATCTTCGCGTTGACAATGGACGAGCGTATTGTAAAAAGCAACTCCCAGTGTTATCGTCGCTGTTGTCGCGTGTAAATAAAATATGAAAGCCAGTTGTGTGCCTTTAAATAGGTGGATGTTTTTTTTATTTTGTTATTGAACGGATTTTTGAGGCATGACGGCGGCGACCGGCGATGGATACTGTGTCACTCGGTGGTCGCCATTGTTTTTGGATTGTACTGTGCTTACCATCAGGCTCAGTGCAGTCATTTTGCCGTGCTACAATAAAAAAAAATGGAAGAGGTGCCTCCGGCGCTCTCACTGAACGAACTAAACGCAACCATGCGGGTACTGTTACTTCACGTAGGTGTTTCTATTGGTCGGGTGATAGTACCGCGGGTGAGCCGGCCCATTCATGCTGAAACCAATAATACCTTCAGCGTGGCTCTACCACCTATGCCTTATTTCCAAATTTTATCTAAGACAGTGCGGCGTTATAATATTACTTTACGTATGTGTGCGTTATCGTGCCATTTATTTTATCAAAATATTACGTAGGTAACGTATCTACAATTTTTTAGATATAATATCATTGATATTAAGTATATGTATATAATATAATACATATAAGCCAAATAAATTTTTCTATTTTTCGCGTATACACACTGACACATGCAGTTTCTTTTTGTTTTTTTTTTTATTATTTTAGAATTTAAAACCGGCTCTCATACTAAACTGCCGGAAGAAACGGAGCGGTAAGTAGCTAGACAAGCATTAGAAAATGCAACTGTAGAGCTAGATTTTCTAGTGCAATGAAAAAGCTGTTGGAAAGTAAATTTGTGAATTGAATTTAAATTTACAACGCGCTTGAGGGTTCCATGAAGGAAAATATTGTGACGAAATCATAAAATGGTAATCAAGTTACAAACCTCTCACTAAATAATCATCAATGTGGTCTGGCGATATACTTATAAGCCAGTATCAGTGTACTGAGTCTTCGAGCACGGCGACTCTCTATATGAAGTGAAATTGTGATCAAATATTATTAAAAAAAAAAAGTCGCGGCACGTATAAGGACTATCGATAGAAGTGAAAACTCAAACCAATAGAATGACTGTCTACTTTTTAGATTTTTCTACCAATTATATTCTGAATTATGTATTTTTATTATAAATTATTAACATCAGACTGTTTTCACATCTATTGGCACTCGGATCAATAGTTACATACATTTCTTATAGTTTATTATATAATCAAACATATTATGGTTTACATACGCTAAATACAAAATATCAATATTACTTGTACTCGGGCTGCTATATTACGCGTTGCCAGTCTGACAATACATCACGTGTATGTCGAGTTCATCGGTGACGCGACCCATAAGTTTTTCTTCTACCGAAAACCGCTGAAACCTATTGAATATTCTTGGTAAAATCTAGTACGAACCGCACCAACAGCTTCTATCTTTTTAATCTTCGAGATCACTTTAATAAAAAGGTCGATTCACATGAACGTTAAAAGAAGATGAGACATTACTTTTATGTTGTCGGGGCGGTTTTTGTTTCATCTCGCTGTGACTCACACTGCTTTTTTTAAGCGCCGCGGAACGCTTGGTTTTGTTGTTCATCTGAAATTAGATTACTCGCTACGCTGCACGTATTACGTTCCATTGTTATTATCATATTTTCTGAATGCGAAAACGCTCTTTTAGTTTTTATTATTTCTAAAATTGGATAAGGTGGTGTCGGGAATTGAGAATTCAGGAATATTTAGGAAGTCTGGTAGTTTCGTTTAGAACAAATTAGATACGTGATAGAACAAATTAGATTCCATGAATTATATAATAGCACTGATGTAATAAAAGATAACTTAAAAAAGTAAAACGAAATACAGTGTAAATGGTATATTTAAGGGTATTAAGTGTCTGTGCATTTTTGGCGTTATACTTTTTTTTATGTCATAACTTGGTAAGCGTACTTGTGGGTCACCTGATATTAAGTGATCACCACCGTCCATAGACACTAACAACACCGGAGGAGTCGAAAGTGCGTTGCCAGCCTATGTTTGGGGGAAAGGGAGTGAGGGGGGAGAGGAGAGGGGAATGGAGGTGGTCCTCCGGCACTCTCACTGACCGAACAAAACGCAACAATACAAGCATTGTTACTTCACGTCGGTTTTCTATGACAGGGTGGTACTACCCCGGACAAGCCGACTCATTCATGCTGAAACCAATAATAGCTTCAGCGCGGCTCTACCACTCTTAAAAACAGACTGGTTATACAGAGTTGTCGTTAATTGAATTGAGAATAAATCTGATATTATTTTACTATTCTAATATGTATTTACTAAACCAGTTGTGCTCACGACTTCATCCGCGTGAAGCGTTATGTAAAGAAAAAGCGATTAATAAGTCATCTAAATGTATTAAATCCGTTTACTTATCTAGTATTCTGTCGTACTTAAGTCGCGTCGCCATTAAAATTACAATAACTTTTGATAGAATGAACCGATTTTAATGAAACAAAGACTAAATATTACCCAAAGATATGCATTCCGGTTTTCTTGAAGGGGTCTTATCATAAACGCAATATTTTAGCAGTGATGCGTGTTAGTACAAATATAAACAGACATTTGTAAAATTGATTGAAATGTATTTTATTACTTACTCCTAGACACATGTAACATTTTTTTTACAAAGATCTAAAAAGTGCAGACACGTTAGATTTCCATTTTTATGATATGGATATAGTGCAAAATTATAAACTTAATAACAACGCATAGTATAGTCTGTTATCATCGTCGGGCGTTTTTTGCTGCATCAGTAATTTCATTATATTTTTTAAAGTATTTTACTCATTTTTTTAATGTTATAAGTGGCAAACGAACAGGTGGGTCACCTGCTGTTAAGTGATCACCACCGTCCATGGACACTTGCAACACCAAGGGAGTCGCAAGTGCGTAGCCACCCTTTGGGGGAAGGGATTAGGGGAAGGTGAGTGAGAGGAGAAGAGGGGAGGGGAGGTGGTCCTCCAGCGCTCTCACTGACCGAACGAAACGCAACAATGCAAACACTGTTACTTCACGTCGGTTTTCTAAAAATCTCGGAATACTGTGGGAACGACTTGATTATATAAAAAGCGTTTTTGTAGTAACGTCGCTGCATTAAGTGCTTATTTGATGATTGGTTGAGGCTCAGGATCGACTGGCTTATCTTCTTTATCCACTTGTTGTTACTCAGTTTTTCTCACTGAATTCAGAATTTCTCCTTCAGTAAGTGGTACTGTTATAGTCTGGCTATCATCAACTTCTATGTAGGTTTGTAGATTTTCTGTGATATTTTTAGCATGTAAAACTATGTAGGTGATAGAGCCATGTTGAAGCTATTACTGGTTTCAGCATGAATGGGTCGGCTTGCCCGGGGTAGTACCACCCTCTCATAGAAAACCGACGTGAAGTAACAGTCCTTGCATTCTTACGTTTCGTTAGGTCATTGAGAGCGCCGGAGTCCCACCTCCCTCACTTCGCCGCAAATACGTACTGACAACACACTTTCGAATCCCCTGGTGTTGTTAGTGTCTATGGACGGTGGTGATCACTTAACATCAGGTGTCCCACATGTTCGTCAGCCTGCTATGACATTAAAAAAAAAATAGAGTATATCATTGTATCGAAAATACGGTAAACCAACGAAAGTCAAGTAAATTCAACGTTTTAAGGACCTTGTCTGTACGATTCACATCAATCTATCGGCGATACTTTTTGTATTATAAATAAAAATACTCGAATATGATTCAGAAGCTCATTCTTTTATTCCCATGTTATATGTCACATTTTTTATAACTACTTTATTACTATGGCAACCTAATGTGCCAGCACGTATACATAACAAAACGATTATACATACAGCCCACCAAGAACAATCAATGTTCTTTATTAATCCGCCCACCGTAACATTAGATAGCCACTTAAAAAACAAAATACATCCTTAATTAAAACTACATTATAAAATAATGTTTTCTAATGTAATCTGTGGACTCTTCCGAGTATTACTCTTAATCGGCCCTTTAAGAAATCCGTTTTTGATATTTGAAATTATTACAATGTTACTCAACACCGTTAAACAAGTTACACACGAACTTATACTATACAAACCCGGAAAAGCTCTATTACTCTACCAATAAACCACGTGAATGTAGGAAGACCATCCTCTTTTACTACCACAATGTCTCACTCTCTCCATCTATATCTGTGGTAAATTTTGGTAAAATATTCCTGTGACCAATGGCACTATAAATCTTGTAACATCTTATGTTTATATTGCCATGGTTTTAAGAGTCCCAAATAAAACCAATTCACAAATTTGAACTGAACAAGTCAACGATGGTTTGACGGTAAGGAAATAAGAACGCGAGGTCAGTATCATCATGTCATTAGCATCATCAGTATCACCATTAACTACGGACTGATGCCTAGAGTTACTAGAGGCTTCCACCTGTGCCAAAACCGTTGATATTTTTGGTAATGTAACCTGATGATCTTTTCAAATTTCAACATCTACTCTTGACTATTGCAGAAGCATTTGAGTAATTAACCTTTTCTTTTACCAGTAATTCGTTCATTCGATGGTTTAATTGTACTCCCTCTTCTGCTATAGCCTGATATTCTATTAATAAGTAACCCATATAGTAATTTATCATTATCTTGTCAGAAGCTAAGGAACAGTATGCACCTTCGTCGACTGCTAACTGTTGGAGTGCCGTGACTACTAAGTAAGTAGCAGTAAGTAGTAAATAGCGGACGCAATCCCAAACGAGACTCTCAGATATCTGTAAAGTTTTATTTCGGATTTTGCGACTTCTCTCCAAACAATCCTTTCATAATCTCCTACAGATTCTTCTATTTTCACTTGACGATACATCTTCGCAATATCTGCCGCCATATATATCCGAACTGTTCTCAACCGCATCACAAGATATATTTGAACCTTTACAAGATGTCTCAAATACTGTTCTCACATTAATTGTGTCCTTTCCTTCGCGTAAGACAGCATTATGAAGTAACTAGTTAGCCTTGGAATTATTTCTTTTTTCATCAGGAACTACTAACCCCATGTAGTTGAGAACTAGGTACTCATTCATAACATCTGCATATGGTTCTTTCAAATCTTTATTGTTGCTTAATCTGTGTTCCCGTGAATAAAATCGTTTCTTAACGATTGCTCGCGAGGAGTTTACTCTAGGTTCATGTATTCGAAGAGGCAGTTTCACTCCGCATCGTCCTTCTTCATCTTGTTCAACTTTGTAATTTGTTCTAGGTACACTAAAAATTCGAATACTTCTTAGGATAGACATACATTATGCAACATCCGAGTGTGTTACCATCAAGCCTCGCACAGAACTCTAATCCACTAAAAAGATAGCTTTGCACACTGACCTTTTTCAAGTTAACAGTTAGCATCATAAATATACGTATTCTAAACTATATAATTCAAGTAGGTAGTTGAGAATAATTATTAATTATATACCAAATCTAAAGACGGTAAATGTTAAAATTATAAATATATGTGTACAGTATAATCGAGTTAAGATTAATAAGTACCTAAAGATGTTTAAAAATCTGCAATTCTTTAATATAAACTTGTATACCGGATGGAATCAATTGGATCATTTTGACCAGTGTTGCCAGACTATTTTTCCTAAATCGTTCGTATTTAAAGCAAAAAATTAAGTTATTTAAAAGGTCTGAATCTCTCTCGAGTACTTGTGGGTCTAAAGAGGTGCCAATGCTAATCAGTTTTGCTTTTTTTGTACGATACTGGCTCCATTGGCATTGGCATTTTATTAATTTCGTCATTTTCAAAAGAAGCATTCTTAGCCATGACTAAAGCTGTAGGTAACAACTAATGACTATATAGCTTGCCTGTCGTAATACATGAAATTGTTTTTTGTTCCGTGTTTGTGGCTATGTCTTCAGCAGAAGTCTCGTCTTCATCACTTGATGCATTATGATTATCAAGGGCAATACTTGTCGCATTGCCCTGTGGGTGTAAGAGGGAATGATGTTTTCTTCCACAAACCTTGCATCGCCCTTTATACCGACAATATTTAGCCACGTGACCTTTTCCCAAACAAATGAAACATAGACTGTTAGTTCTTACAAATTTACGTCGATCATCAACGATTTTCTTAGCAAACCCTTTACAAAAGCCAAGCCTATGTTCCTTTGAGCAAAACTCACAAGTTATATTTGTTATATGTAACGTTCTTTTTACAGAATCCCGGTGAGTCTGACCTCGTTTTACCGTGGATCCAGAATCCAAGAATTCGATGGCCCTATAACGATTTGTTATAAACTCCTCGATCTGTTTATATGAAGGAAGTTCATGTAATGAGCTACCTTAATTGATATTAAATTCCCATTGTCTTCTGGATTCTGGGTCCAACTTCATTGTTAATATGTGTATGACCATAACATCCCAACCCTTTATGTCTACATCAACATTAGATAACGCATGTAAACAATCATTTGTGGTATCTATTAACGCTTTTAAGCTACTAGCAGACTCATTTACAATGTTCTTTTGACCCAGCAACCTTTGTAAAATATGATAACATACATATCGCTTATTATTATATTGTTCCTCTAATATATTCCAACATCTATTATAATTAGCATCTACGATCGGTATGTACCTAAGTAATTGTTCAGATTCTCCCGTTAAATAACCCTTTAGGTAATGCAGTTTTTGAACATTGACCAGACTATCATTAGTATGCACTAGAGATAGAAATAAGTCCCGAAACGTAGACCACTCAGAATATTCACCCGAAAATGTTGGAATATTTATTTTAGGTAATTTAACTTGAGGAATCTTAACAGTCGACACAGTTTGGTGGTCACTGCTGAATTTCTCTAAAACCCGTTTTAATTCACACTTATAATCAATATATATTTCTTCAGTTGTATTATATAAATCATCTGTCAAATAACTTGTATCTTTTAGCTCCCGTGGACTGTAATTACACATAATCTCCTTATGACCTGATAAAAATTCTAACCATAATTGTTCCAAAGAATCCAAACGCACATCAGTGTAACTTTTTACCGATAACCTTTCTTTAGAACTCTTTTTATAATTTGTATAAGCCTTTTTTATTCTCGAACTTAAATCTAACTGGAAATTCAGTAGCGCCTCCATGCTTATAACAAATGAATATTTATACAGAATTTGACGTACGTGACACAAATTTCAATACATACACACACAGATATTACAGAGTCAAATATGCAACAATTAAAGAAAATATTACAAGTTTTATGAAGCCCAAATTACTTCTATACAATCTAATCTATCCTAGAAACACACGACACATTGTTTTTATAAGTAATGAATTTCAATAACTTATTGAAGCTTCGTTTTCACTGCTACAATTAACGTAAATTATATACCGCCTTCACAATTTTACACTTCACTTCACGTATTGTGATGTTACTATGTCCAACTTTCCTGGTGACTACTTCTGTCCGTGTCTCAGTTTGTCTAGTTGATACACCAATAGCTCACACGAACGGACGCCAACATCTCCCGGCTCCGTCTACCACATCAATTGTATTTTGAAAACCCTCACTGTGGAAATTGTCTCCAACCTCCTACCGGTGACCTTACACCAGTGCTCCTGAATGCGAATACATTTTCAACCACGATTCGCTTCGTTCGAGTTCCACCGAATACAAAAAGTATCAATTTTATTCACCTGCCGATATATAATCCGGCTCGAAGGACCAAATGTACGATTCATATCAATCTATCGGCGATACTTTTTGTATTATAAATAAAAATACTCGAATATGATTCAGAAGCTCATTCTTTTATTCCCATGTTATATGTCACATTTATAATATTTATAACTTCTTTATTACTATGGCAATCTAATGTGCCAGCACGTATACACAACAAAACGATTATACATAAAATAAATAAATAAATACTAGTCGCTAAATCGAGTGTCCTGATATAAAGTTTACATTGTAGTAATATTCTCGTTCCTTTGCCGCTAGAATGATATGGAGTGAAGCTTCATTATGCACAGGTATCGTGGTGGAATGAGTTGCCTGGTAAAGTGTTCCCCCAGGGTTATGACATGGGGCTCTTCAAAGACGGATTGAAACACGGTCTTCATGTTCGGCAACACAAGTGAGTGGTGACCCTGGTGTTGCAGTTGTCCATACGTGATGGTAACCATTTAATATCAGTTGGGCCGTCTGCGTGCTTGCTGCTCTTTGGCAGACAAATAAACAAGGTAAATAATAAAGAATATTCTTTACACACATTATATTCCAGTACATAACCTCAATCTATCTTGAATAATAAACGTCAAATATAACGCAAGATTAGCGCTGTTTTCCTTTACATATAGATATCCGATATCTAGTAATTCTCAAAAGAAAACATATAACAACGATTATTATAACATAAATCCTATAATAACCAAAAGGAAGATTAAGCTTAAACGAGTTTAAGATGTTTGATGTAATTGCACGAATATTACAAATCAAATTCTCTGAAAGGGAAATGTCAACAGAAATAAACAAAAAAACAATATAAATATTACTTGTAAACAGAAGAACTAAGGATATACCCACTTAATGTATTTGTTAAGGTACTGACACAATTGTATCATATGACGTCGCGTGGGAGTCCTAAAGGTAGCGTTTTCAACATTTACGTTTCGGATGGTATTTAATTTAGTCGAAGGCTCTTTTACGGTTACATTTATTTACAATTTAATTTACAATATTAAGAAATCGTGTCACATCGTTGTATATACAGTCCCTGGCCACATTATTAGACGCACCGTTGTTTTTTTTTACAAAATAATTGTTTTCGACGAAGTTTATAAACAGTTGTGTTATATTTAAAGGTTGATTAGTATTTATTTAATGAACTTTTATTCAAGAGATGAATTTGAATTGATTTGAAATTTGAATGAATTTATCCATGAAAAGAGAAGTGACTAATGGTGAATACAAACAAAACTCAGCTCCTAGAAAATATTATTCATGTTTGGAATCATCACCCTCAAATGCAGAACACAGTACAGTCTTGCATTGATGGCATGCCGCGCAGAATTAAAGCTCTCATAGCTCTCAACAAAATATTAAGTTTTCATTATATTTTCTTCATTTTTGTTCGAGAGTTAATAAATACATATTTTTTCTATAATGACGACGTTTTATTAGTTTTACAGATACTTACGTTATTAATAATATAGTAAATGTACATTGTATCTCATAAAAACAATACATCTGTACAGATCACCTGCTAATTAACGTTTTATATAAGATCTTATGGTGCGTCTAATAATATGGCCAGGGACTGTAATATTAGACCCCGTCGACGTAGTAATCATGACATTAATTATTTCCTTTCTAATTTATGCTAGAAGTATATTGTGTTGTGCTATGTTATGAGGCATTATTTGTGTCAAAATTGATTGAGTATGGTTTCTAAGTCACATTTAACAGTTCAATAGCGTTATCGGTGCGATAACTTGTCAAATTGGGTTTCTGAACACACAATCATACGATAAACCTCCGGTAAACTTAACTGGCCAATCTGGACGTTTGTCTATTCGATAAGTTTTATGACATTGTAAATAGTTTTTATATGTGTACTGTGATATGTGATTGAAAAACAGGTAATGAATTGAAAAGTTTTGTGTCTAAGGTAATTAAATTTATAAGTAAAAAATTATAAAATTAAATTATTCATCTACTAATCTCCAAAGTATTTTTTAATCATAATATTACTGTAAGTTAAGAATTAAAATAATGAAACCAATTTTTAACACTCTATAATATACTAGCTTCTATCCGCGACTTCGTCCTCGGGGATTAGTTACTTTGTTTACGTAGAAGATAAAAAATATTTTTAAATAATACGTACGTTAACACCGATTTTGAAACATTCTTACCTGGTGCTGCGCTCCTATTAGTCTTAGCGTGATGATATGTAGCCTATAACCTTTCTCGATAAATGAGCTATATAACACTGACAGAATTTTTCAGATCGGACCAATAGTTTCTGAGATTACCCTCTACAACGTCACAAACTCACAAACTTTACCTCTTTATAATATTAGTACAGATAATCAACAATCAATAGGGAATCTTTCTTGAAAATCATTATTGGAAAATTACAAGCTAGCAGTTTCCCGGCCCATATTCGTACGAATTTACTTATGAAGAAAATGAGACTAAATCATCCCATTAACTGAGGCTATATAATGAAATTGAATTTCAACTTAACGTCAATCTGTCAATTATGTTAATATTTTTTTAAGATCTCTGAACTATAATCTATCACACTCACTTCTTCTTTTATATTGTTTTTTTTAAACACATTTTTCTACCTTTCAAACGTGTTCTTGACAATTGCAAAACTACAAAAAAAATAACCATATAGGTACAGTCGTGGTGAAGTAAGTAAAGGTAAACACATCCGCTTACATACGATCGACTTTTTTTATTTATATATAGATTTGTATTTTATAAATTAAAAAAAAAATTATAAAGTAGAATTTGTTTTATAAAACATATGATACAATAGTATGCTTCTACCTTTAGGTTGATTCATAATAAGTTCGAGCGTGGGCAGACCACTGACGTCACAGACCAGATAATGTACTAAACGAGAATTAGCGGGCAGACACACTCACACATTAAGGAGACATTCGCACTGAGATGAGCGATTACATTCACAGATAGCAGTTTTGCTCTCGACTGATAATTCTTCTTATTTGAGTGATCACATTGTAACGTGTCCTAATTCATGTTTTGCCATGAGTGATTCGTGTAGGACGTCAACCTGCGTGTATATAATATTCATTGAAATACATTCTACCCACTCGCTTATTGCTCAGTTTACTGGAAATGGCCGATGTTATCGTGTCAGCCAACGCTATATTTTTTATTGTCAATAAATATTTTGTATAATTAAATTGAAGAATAAATGATTCTAATAGGGTTTACAAATTGTAATAATAGCATTAACATACAATGTAATATAATTTATTTAATACTAAATAGTCGCTATAATTATTTCTATCCGGTTATAGAACGGTAATTCTATATAACATAAATCGTTGATAAGTTGTCATTTCTGGGAAATATTAAATTAAACTAGCTGTACACGCGACTTCGTCCGCTTTGAACCTTATGTTTTTTTTTATTGTAGCACGGCAAACTGCACTGTGCCTGATGGTAAGCACAGTACAATCCAAAAACAATGGCGACCACCGAGTGACATACTATCCATCGCCGGTGGCCGCTGTCGTGCCGGCCTGCGAAAAGCTGGATATGTACAGGCTGATCCCGAAACGCGACCCGCAGAAGCGAATCACTATTACGGGCTTTTTCGCCATGTAAATGGTGGTTGCGACCCAGTCAGGCTGTAAAACCCTACCACCCCGCTATCGCCATTGTCTCGTTCGTTATTCAGCAGGGTGCACCACGTGCAGGTGAGGTCGGCTTGGATGTCTCAAGTCTTAGATGTTATTCGACACCTCTTACCCCTAATAAAAAAAAACAGTGACTATTAAAGTCCATTTACTTATTTACTCTTGATAAAAAGAATTAACTTTAATTAAATGAAGACTAAATGATACTCGAGGATATGTATATGATTTTCTTGGTGAGGTTATATCGTGAACGCAATAGGTACTTTAACAGTGATGCGTCTTCGTTCTATAAATGATCGGAATGTATTTTATGACTTATTCCTAGCCACCTGCAACATTTTTTTTTTTACGAAAATCTAAAAGGTACCGTCACGTTATATTTACCTTCTTATAATATGTATAGATATAGAATATAATAGATAATAGTTTGCACATATGAGCTAGAGCTATATCTCTATTGCATATACATATTTAATGATATTATTTTGTTGGTAGGGAATAATGCTTGTTTTTCCCCGATAAAATTTATTATTTATTGATTTTTTACAGTCCTAAATATTAAGTTATCGTTAGCCTTTAGATTATAACTAAGAACACACGTAAAACAATATGACATCATTCGATATTATTACATTGTAAGCTTGTTAAAAAAGGCATACAAATTGCAATTTTATTGTACTGATTTATCTCCTACATAATATATGCCTAGAAACATTTGGGTACGTAAATCAGTATAATAATATATAACAAAACCACTCATAAGAAAGAAATAAATTCATAGTAACAGAAAAGGGGAATATGTTTTTTGTGTTGAATTTATCAAATAGTTACAAACTATATTAAAGTTGCCTCGGAGGGGAAATGGGGATAAAATTGCTTGCAGAAGGGACGACGCGCCGTACCGTACCGGCAGGCTTATCTTTTAAGATGGATGCTGTTACACAGACACGTAATATTTATATTAAAACAGATGCAAGTTTTAATTGAACAGAAGTTTTGTAATCATTTTTCGTATTTGTACGATTTTAATGATGATTGTTCCGACCGGTTTCGGCCATGGCGACCACTTTGACCCCTAAACTTATAAATGACGCTGGTGCGCTCGAAGATGGCTTATGTAGACTATTTTCGCGGCGAAACTTCGTGCACATTGAAGGCACGTGAGTACGCCGTTCTCATAATGATATGTTATGGAAGCAGGAGGGCGAGCCTTTAACTGGTCGCGTTTGGTATCAAGGTCAGCTTTACGCTGAGCCTCGAACTCGCGTACTTGGCTGTTCACCATTCTGCGCCATTCTGGCCGTTGTACTGCCAAGCGTTCCTAGCAAGAGGGCTCTATATTGCATCTCTTCATGTGCCGCTTTTGGACGCCCTTGTAGCGGAGAAGGGGACCACCATGATTCCGCTTGTCCTCCTTCAGTTCAGAATAGAAGATGCGCTTCGACACTCTTTTCTCCACCATACGCGATACATGACCGCACCACCTAGCTAGTTACTTTCTTCTCGCTCCCGTTCTGTACGGGTGCGAGGAAACCATGCCAGGGTAAACCCTCTGACGGTGGACAATGTTCGCCGCCCTGTTATAGGGCGTATCATAGCGGGGGTTTTTCTAAACCTCCTTCAGGAATTCGTTGCACTACACTTTCATTGGCATCTGGCGAGTGGATAAGTGTGCGTGCATGTGTTTTAACTAGCTTTCTCCTGCTAATAGGCTGGTTGTCGGCGTTACCGTCGTCTGGAGGTCTTGTATGGAGAGGCGCTATGTCGTGGAGGTGTACATGCGCTGAAGCGTCCGCTCTACGAAACGTGTTCGTGGCGAGGCTGCTTATAAACTCGTCTAGGCTCTCTATTCGCAGATCTCGAGTGATCGTCGCGTTCTTCATATAACGCGGAGCCCCGACGATCGTTCTTAGCGTCTGGCTTTGTTGAGTTCGTATTCTGCGTTTAAAAGAATCTGATTCGCAACCGACCCAAGCCGGGGCTGCGTACGTGAGTCGTGACCTCACGTACGTCTTATAGAGGCCTAGTTTGGTGCGATATGATAGTCTCAAGATGAGCAATCAATCAGCAATCAATCTCGCTTGCGCGATGATTCCTTCCACGTGCTTCCGGAATGTCAGTCGTCACTCCAAGGACAACCCGTACCGTGGAGGAACGAGGTAAAGTACCTTGGAGTGACAGGGGTGGTGTCGGTTTGATGGTATATCCTAGTTGGAAGGCCTGCATTTTTCCTACGTTGGCTGCCAACCGCCATTTAGCTACCCATTCGGCGAGTGCGTTGAGTGTGGGTTATAATAGCGAAGCGGCCTTCTTGCGATTTATTGAAGTCGCCCAGTAAGCGGTGCAGTCGGCGAACAGCGCGAGTTTCGCTACGCCGATCACCGGGATGTCGTTAGTGTATAACGCATATAGTAGTGGTGACAGGCAGCTGCCCTGCGGCACTCCTGCTCGCACCACTACTTCGCGGGATGTCTTGTCTTCAGTCTTCACTTTGATTCGGTGGTTTTCTAGAAATGATTGCAATAACCGTTGCAGACGGGTGGGGATAGTAGTCGCTGTGGCTAGCTACTAGAGCAGGCACTCGTACCACACCCTGTCGAAGGCATTTTCCATGTCCAGAAGTACCATGGCGGCGTGCTTCTTTTGATTATGCTGCTCGAACCTCGTCATCTGGAGAGTAGTGGAGTGCTCCTCCCTAAATCTATACTTCTCCAGTTCCATGTGTTGTTTCAGCATACTCAGTACAAGTCTTTTAAAAATTTTTGATAGTGTACTGAGCAGTGAAAATTTGTTGTTAGCACAGTATTTAAATGATGCAAAACTAGGTGAAATAGACAGATGGTCTTGTTTTGGTAATCCAGTGTTTGTTTAGAATTTGACAGAGAAAGAGCTAGCGCAGTATATTAGACAATCTATGACTCGTTCTTCAACAATTCAAGTAGTAATCTTTCTATTTCTAAACAGATATTATAGAACAGAAACCAATTTATTGGATAACGAAATTGTAATGAAATTTATAACTATGTATATATATACTAGTATGTATTAAAAAAAATTGTAACTAAAACTTTTGGCTGAAGTAAATGATGAAAAGAATTATGTGTTAAATCTATTTATAAGTTAAATTAATAAACAACTCGAACACAACGTATACTTGACACAATGGACGCTCCGAAACAGAGTTGCAATCCACTTAAAAACATTTATCATGTATGTCATAACATCACATCTCATACGTAACAAAAATGAACGAGACAAAATTCAGAGAAAGACAAACTTCGGTATAACAGAAGCACCTACGTCGATTTTCGCAGTGAATCTTTCCGTACAAACTCGAGGAACTGGTGGAAGCGTTCAACAACTTGTAAAAACTTGTAAGTAGTGTTGGGCAATGATATAAAACGTGGTCTGTCGCACAATGGTTTCGAAGAGTTCTTTGAAAGCTTTTTAATTCTATCACCTGTATAGATTGAATATGTCGAAATAGGTTCTGATTGTATTAATTATTAACGAATTAATTATTTATTAATATCTGGTAATAGTTTTTCGTTATTGATAAAGATCTCCACAGTGAATTTTTCTGGAATTTGTCAATATATTTTATTTTTGCAAGTTGCAAATATATCGTCACATTTGTTCCGCGTAATGCACAATAGAAATAGATTTTATATTTAAAGTTTAAAAAGTCGTTATGTACTACTGTGTTATCGATGAAAATGATGTGAGATTCTGCTAAAAAAACAGTAGCAAAAAGAAATTGGAGCTTATCTTGTTAATAACGTATCGTGTCAGTAGCAGAGCACTTCATTGATAACTCGAGTTATTCAATTTATTGTAAGTTATTTAATGTCACAGAAATATATAACCTTCATCGTCAGCAGTTTTGTTCCCTTATCTTAGAGTTCCAATAAGATAATATTCAAATATAATTGTTTACATAAGTATCCTGTAATCCTGTTAAAAAAATATTGAATATATAAATCATACTGAAGCAAAAATAAATAAAACGTGTTCCTCATTACAACAAACATGATCAGTCACATAAAACAAATATAGTAAGACAGTGCTAGCTTTGAAATGTTGTAAACTAAGCAAACTAAGATCGGAGTAATCAAGAAACCAATTTGTTGTATTATTTTTTCTATTAAACCTCAAAAAGCAGATTATGAACACCATTAGCTTGCTTTGACGTTTCACTGGATTCACAAAGCAGTGTAATGTAATATTCCATTACAAGCGAGTCACAAACGCCAGTTTACATTGTTAGAGGGCAAAAAAGGCGAAACAATAAAAAGTAACGAGCGGATGAGGAGAAGAAAACGGGCTGTTTGATAAGTGTGAGTGCGCCGTGAATGTGATCGTCGGTCGTAAAGATTGTCGCGATCATTCCTATTTACAAATGTTTTGGTTTATTAAATTTTGTTTGGTGTCAAAACTTGGCTGTATATAATCAAGCATTAGACTATACAAATGAAATGCCTAATCCAAATAATATGTTTAAAGAGTTTCGAAACATTTGATGTAGTTATAATGCAGTTGAACTTCATTGCTTCAGTATGAAAATCTTACACACAAAGCATCTAAATAAGAACAAAAATTCTTTATTCAATTTAGGCCTTACGAACCTCAAAACTACCACCGGTCGGGAAAATAACCAAAACACAATTGAGGTCCACCAAGAAACTAGATCTGGTTTATCTTTTCATTATACATAACATGGCACAACATATTTGTATAGACATTACAGTAACAGTCGTTTTTGGTAGAAGCACAGAGAGAGTTTTCCGACGTCACCATCGTTCATATATTTATCCAGCCTATAATAGTCTTTATGCATAACGACTCACTTGACATGGTACCTGAATTTACTATTTGGCAAATCGGTTATGTGTTTTGGGACTTTGCTATAAAATCTAACACTATTACATTAAAAATACTGGTCCTCACCTTAATACTTCACATCACATGAAAAAGTGTAACATAGAGCCTTCGCAGTGGGAGAAACTAACAGCTAGACGTTCAAAATGGGCAGCTCATGTGGCATCTAGAGTCCAAATTTACGAAGAACATCGACATGCTGCACTCGATATTAGACGCGATGAATTGAAAGGCCGACCACCATGGGCAATCAATTATTACTACGATATGTTCTTACTTGTGCACGCACCTTCTGCAAGAAAATCAGCTATATTGCCCTTATGAATGCACACGAACGTTAGAGTTGAAGCAGTCAGTGTGACCGAAAACGAGCAAAAACATACATGAAAGCCCTATAATCCACTCAATGACAATATAACTCTAAGAAAATATCTCACTCCATTCGACATTGCAGCACTATAATTGCATAATATAGACCAGGCTTATTAAATTGTCTCACATACTTATATAATACGTAACAGATGTTATCCGATCAAAGTCTCAGAAATTAGTGCAAAAAGTAATTCTCGTCGTTTAAACCTCAAAAATTATAGTACAGTTTCCAGAATATACAAAGTGGAGGAGAAAAATCGATTTCCATCACAATGGAGAGATGAGAGAAAGATAACATTTATACTGCAATGAATCGTGGCTAGGTAAAAATTAATGACAAATATGAGAGTCAAACACAGCAAAACTTACTGGGTTCTATAATGGTGGCATACGTCCAAAAACTAACATATCTAGGATGTAATTATTATGACTAGTAACAGATACCATCTCGTATATCAAAGTCATTTTACTGATCCGGTATTAAATAGACAGTCAAGTAACTCAAAAGAAATAGTGAGCCTGATAGTCTATATTTTATTCCTACGTGAAGACTTTCGAGGCTTAACGACTCATAGAATATTTCAACATTATTCAACTCCTGTATCTAATCTTAGTTAACTTGTTAATAATCTCAACTGTGCTCGGAAGTTCTCGTTTGATATTATACCGTCGTTAATAATTGTACTTGAATTTGTAGCTGTGCTCCAAGTTTGATGTTACTTGTAAATTTGCTGAACATTTTCAATTAATAAGCTCCATATTAGCTTTTCTCTGCAGCTGCACCTGTGTTCTAGTTACAAGTTACTATAAATGTAATACATTAACATTAAATCCAATACTATGGCATATTCGTGACGGTCGAGAGTTTTGCCCAGTGTAGTATCTATACGATGTTCGCAGGTTTGAACCCCGACATTTACCAACTAATGTTTGGGAATTCGTATACATTTGCTAATTTCAATTTGTAATATTATCGGCTGACAGTTAAGAAAAATATCGCGAGGAAATCTGAATCTGAGAAATGTTCTTGTACCACTTTATGTAGGTATATATAGAACTGTATATTTCTCGGAGTTTGTAGTCGCCAATAGGTTATGGCCTTGCGTGGTAATGTCCATACCTTCCTTCGGAAAGAAGCTTATGGCCCTGCAGTGGGTCTCTAATATTCTGAGGATTATAATGCCATTTTACTCAGAAAACTGTGAAATTACACAAAATGTTAACGAAGTTGATGATGTTTTAATTAATAGCTAACTACAAGGAATCTTTCTTTCCTCAGAGCTGTGTGAAATTTTGAATCTCATGCATATATGTCTTGAAATAGTCATCATCTACGTTGCCAACTAACAAAATCATCACAGTTACCGATAAAATGAAAATTTGTGTTCATTGTCTTTTGTTAAATGTTTATAAATATAGAATTATTATTATACAATGAATCATATTCCATAATGAGATTATAAATAGTGAGTATTATGCAGTATGCATAACCTTAACATTGTTATTTGAACTCGTGCACTAAGAGACAGCAGAATCGATTGCTACCACTTCAATAACTACTGCTATTTGAAACTGAATCCTATTCGATTCAAACTCGAACGCTTAAGGTCTCGATACTAATGGGCAATTAGTATAATTAAAGCGGTGTGTGTTCGGATATTTTGCCATTACCATTAATGGATTCGTATTTAAATTAATAGCTTCATCAGTATCAGTTAGACGGCAAAGAGTGGAAAGTCGTCTGGTACAGAGACCATCAATCAAAAAGTTAATTAATGTGGAAGCTGGTGAGACGTGCACAATATTGATAGTTGGAAAATAAAGGCTTATACTGAAGAGTAAGTAAATGTGACTGATTGGGATACATCTACCTAAATTAAGGTTACAAATAATACCGTATGGAGGGAATAGTGGCTTTAACCGGGAGTGTGTTCAAATCACTTGTTCTACACCTCCATTGATTTGCTGGTTTAATATAAGGAGAGATGTGACCTATATTTTTAGTGGTTTGTGAGGGCAAGGATATGACGGATACATACTCAATCGCGGGGTTCAAAGGTATACAATCGATTGAGCTGGGAAAAAGAAAACATACACTCTTACTTGGCGGAGGTGCGGCCAAACACTGGTATTAATGCTGCTGCGGTAGAGGCACTCTTATTTTTACAGCGCCGAATAAAAACGGAATAGCGTCCGTTCACGAAATATATATATTTTCACTCGTGGCGTGGTTTGCGTTGGCTGGCGACACAGAGCGTTCACACGATCACACTGGCGGTGCGGACAATTACAATAGCGGTATGTATTTAAGAAAGAAAGAAAAAGAAAGGATTCTAGGTGTGGCGGGAAACACGAGTTGCCCTCGCAGATTACAACAAAACTAACTACTTATAAATTAACTACCACCGTATATTTAGTAAAATAAATTACGCAATTATTATGTAATAACTAATTCTACATACTTGTTTGTGCCAGAAGAATTGAATATAATAAGATAATGTAAGTAAAACATAAAGAAATAAAATATTTGGATATTTCACATCGTAGTAAATCAAGTATCAATTCTGGACTTTTGCAAGTCTATAGCACCATGTTTTTGTTTTACTTACAGGAAGTGTATGTATGTTCTTAATTTTGTATGCTTACATTTTGTAAGCATACTATTTAAGTTATAGGTGGTAGCGCCACGCTGAAGCTACTACTGATTTCAGCATGAATGGGTTGGCTCGCCCGGGGTACTATCACCCTTTCATAGAAAACCGACGTAAAGTAACAGTGCTTGGATTGTTGCGTTTCATTCGGTCAGTGAGGCGGCCGGAGGTCCGCCTCCTCGCCTCTCCCCCTCCCTCCCTTTCCCCCAAATCCAATCTGGCAACGCACTATCGAATTCCCTGATGTTGTTAGTGACTATGGACGGTGGTGATTACTTAACATCAGGTGAATCACCTGTTCGTTTGCCTACCATGACATCGTAAACAAAGACGATGAAAACAAATAGTTGAAAGTTGTCAGTTTGAAATGTCAAAATTAATTGTCATCCACCATTTTTTGTTATCAAACTTGCCAAAAAAATTATATTACAGTGCCATCTAGAGAGTGGATTGATAACCAAAAATAGACGAGCCTTTTCCATACAAATCCGATTCTGAGAAGTGAAAATAGTGTGTAGATAACTTAGTTTTAAGTTAACCAGTGTGCCCCGTGATCTGACGTAGTGCAGACGCGCAAATAAACGTTGATTAAAAAGTCTCAGTGTATTCATTAAGATAGATATATATACCATTCCCGCACACCACTAACAATACGAAATTAAGAAAGACTCGTACCGATTTCTGCTGGGAAATGTCGGTGTTTGGCGAGATAATTCTAGCCCGTTAAGTATTACCCAAGATAAAGTCTAGAAGAAACTCGGCAATTATGTTTATTTTGTTCAAGATTTTTCCCTTGAGTGGCCAATTGAGTAAGCCCTGGAAATGATTAAAAAATGAGATGTTGTATCTTAGTAGCAGAATTGTGTGCTGTGTGCACACTTGAAACTGAATGTTTGCGAGTCGAGCGGTACGTTTATTTTCTCTTCCTGAAAGATGTCGGTTGCGCGTTTGTAACTCTGCAGACTTGTCGTGTAATATTTTTTGCGTTACTGTCTACTAGTGAAAAGAGATTGTATATAACGTGACTGTACTTGTAATATAATACACGTGTCTTTTTATATTCTTTTGTCCTACGTATTGGACAGTCTTTAGAGTAAATTGTATGTGAAGCCTCATGTTTTTCATGAAAAGTGTATTGAATTATGATATTTGCTATCGAATGAATTTCCTTAATACGTATTGAGGTAGAAATTGATTCGAAGATATCGCTACGCCCCGCGATGCGCGTTTTTTCTCTATTGTATACCAGTGTATGTGTAAATGTGAGTTTCGAAATTCGAGCTGGCGAACATCATGAACTGCCAGTTTTGTAACCTGAATACTGAATACGTGGATATTTTATATGGAAACTTATTTCTATTTAGTGTTTTATATATACAATTTACTATTATATGTATAATTTTTAATAAATTAATATTTATCCTAAATTTATAAATTAAACTTTTTATCTGATTTCTTACTTTACGTTAAGAAAATTCGTCCCTAATGCGGGTTCCCTAACCGCATATATTTTTTTTTAAAGATATTTCACTTTTAACTCTTAAAATTAAATCTACGCAGTTACTAGCAAATCCTTAATTTAAAATATCTAAGTTACTAGACTAGTTTATATTCTAAAACTATATCAATATAGCTAGGTTGTGCCGGATTCAACGTTAGCACTTTAAAAAATGCCGCCCCATTATCGAAATATTACATATAGTAGGTAAAGTTTCGTAATACAATTTTGGAATCTGCAAGTTATTTGATTTAAATATTTTACATTATTATTTGAAATAAAATACCTGTAAATGTAAAAAATATGAAAAAAATTCAATTAAATATTTTTAATTATATTTTTTTTAAAGTAAAAGCACTTTTCATATCTAATTTTTTTTGTACAGATATACCAGTTAAATGTTTTAATTACAATTTTTTTAAATGAAAAGAAAAACATATTTTTCTTAACGCGAACAAATTTTTTCTTAACACTCCGAATTTTGCCGTCCTTAAAATTTACCGCCCAGAACACTAACTTTGATTACCCCTAGTGTAAATTCATAGCTGCAGCCAGGGTCTAATGGACCATGCGAAGCATTCTGATGTCATATACTAAGACTAGAGCATGTGTAAAATTTATCCTTTTCTAATTTGTTCCGTATACATCACGTGATAACGTGCTTTATACTAACCTTATAGTAACAATGTAAAATGAAGAGCAGATTCTTTATAATTGGTAAACTTTACCCTAATCTAACCTCAGACAGAATCGTGAAATAATGTTGAGTTGCTCGGTTAGGATTTGGTAAATCGGCTATCGATTAACCACCAATTAAATGGACAGACGTACGCTCTTCAATTCTGAACGGCGGACGGATCGTGGTCGCGGCGAGCTCTCCGTACGGTTCAGTTAACGAGTAGCTACCGTAGCTTAAATTGATTTCTTCTTTTCAGTGTATACTTGGAGGTCTGTATATTTAAAATTTTCTTTTATAATTTGATAGTAATTTGACAAGGAAAAGTATACTATCATAGTCCATATACGAGTACTTCTTATTGGAAACAATATCTAAAATGTCATTAATAGAGTTTTACCTAATTTAGCAAAGCCGGGAGGAATGTGAGGACTATGGAGTAAGCGCTAATGCACTTTGGTCGGAGTCCCTTGAATCAGACGTCTCAAATCTCATACACTGCTTTCAGCTTTTCGCTCTATAGTAGGATGG